>CAUYLG010071431.1:0-90223 GCA_963573385.1 Cacajao melanocephalus | reverse complement strand
ATGTCTTTCTTCACATGGTGGCAGGAGAGAAAAATGAGTGCCTAGCAAAGAAAAATTGTGCCTAATTCTCAGATCTCATGAGAATTAACTCACTATGATGAGAACAGGATGGGGGAAACTGCCCCTGTGATTCAATTATTTTCATCTGGTCCCTCCTACAACAAATGGAGATTATGGGAACCAAAATTCATGAAGAGATTTGAGTGGGGACACAGCCAAACTGTATCATTCCACCACTGATCCTTTCCCAGATCTCATGTCCTCACATTTCAAAACACAATCATGCCTTCCCAACAGTCCCCCCAAATATTAACTATTTTCAGCATTAACTTAAAAGTCCATAGTCCAAAGTTTCATCAGAGACAAGGCAAGTCCCTTCTGCCTATGAGCCTGTAAAATCAAAAGCAAGTTAGTTACTTCCTAACTAACTTGGAGATACACCTATTCCAAATGGGAGAAGTTGGTCAAAATGAAGGGGCTACAGGCCCCGTGCAAGTCTGAAATCCAGTGGGACAGTCAGAGCTTAAAGCTCTGCACTGATCACCTTTGAATGCATTTATTACATCTGGGTCCTGCTGATGCAAGAAGTGGGCTCCCAAGGCCTTGGGAAGCTCTGTCCCTCTGGTTTTGCAGGGTACAGCACCCCCAACTGAGCTGCTTTCACAGCTGGCATTGAGTGTGGCTTTTCCAAGCACACAGTGCAAGCTGTCAGTGAATTTATCATTCTGGGGTCTGAAGGACAGGGGTCCTTTTCTCATAGCTCCACTAGGCAGTGCCCAGTACTCTGTGTGGGGACGTTTATCCTACATTTCCCTTCCATATTGCCATAGCAGAGGTTCTCTACGAGGGCTCTGCCTCTGCAGCAGACTTCTACCTGGATGTCTAGGTGTTTCCATATATCCTCTGAAATCTAGGCAGAAGTTCCCAAATCTCAGTTCTTGTCCCCTGTGTACCCATAGGACCAACACCACATGGAAGCTGTCAAGGCTGAGGGTTTGCACCCTCTGAAGCAATGTCCTGAGCTTTACTTTGACCCCTTTTAATCATGGCCAGAGCAGCTGGGAAACAGTCTTGAGGCTGCACACAGCCGTAGAGTCCTGGACTCAGCCAGGAAACCATTTTTCCCTCCTAGATCTCTAGGCCTATGATAGAAGAGACTGCCATGAGATCTCTGACATGCCCTGGGGACATTTTCCCCATTGTCTTGGTGATTAACTTTCCATTTCTGGTTGCTTATGTAAACTTCTGCAACCAGTTTGAATTTCTCCCCAGAAAATAGGTTTTTCTTTTCTATCCTATTGTCAGGCTGCACATTTTTCAACTTTTATGCTCTTCTTTTTCTTGAATGCTTTGCCACTTAGAAATTTCTTCTGCCAGATACACTGAATCATCTCTCTCAGGTTTAAAGTTCCATAGATCTTTAGGGCAGTGATAAAATGCTGCCAGTCTCTTTGCTAAAGCACAGCAAGAGTTACTTTTGCTCCAGTTCTCAACAAGTTTCTCATCTCCATCTGAGACTACCTCAATCTAAACTTCATTTTCCATATAACTATCAGTATTTTGCTCAAAGCCACTCAATGAGTCTCTAGGAAGTTCCAAACTTTCCCACACCTTACTGTCTTCTGAGCTCTCCAAGTCTCTAGGAAGTTCCAAACTTTCCCACATTTTTCTCTTCTTCTGAGTCCTCTAAACTGTTCCAACCTCTGCCTGCTACTCAGTTCCAAAGTTGCCTCCAGGTTTTTGGGTATCCTCATAATAGCACCCCACTCCCTCTGTACCAATTTACTCTATTAGCCTGTTCTCACACTGCTCTAAAGAACTGCCTGAGACTAGGTAATTTATAAAGGAAAGAGGTTTAATTGACTCACAGTTCTGTAGGGCTGGGGAGGCCTCAGGAAGCTTACAATCATGGTGGAAAGGGAAACAGACATGTCCTTCTTCACATGGCAGCAGGAGAGAGAAATGAGTGCCCAGAGAAAGGGGAAGCCCTTTATAAAACCATCAGATCTTGTGAGAACTAACTCACTACAATGAGAACAGGATGGGGGAAACTACCCCCATGATTCAATTATCTACACCTAGTCCCTCTCATGACATGTGGGGATTATAGGAACTACAATCCCAGATGAGATTTGAGTGGGGACACATCCAAACCACATCAGATTCCATATGAAGTCAGACAACTTCTTAAGGTGGCATTTTAATATATTTTCCTGCATTTTTTATACATGATTTTCCATTTCCCAGTCACTTACATTGTTCTCTTGAAAATTAAATGAGGGAGTGGTTAAATGAGGGAGTGGAGGAAGCAGAAAAGAACAACCAGAAATAATGCCTCTTTTTAAAATTTTTTTGGAGACAGGGTCTTACTCTGTCACTCAGGAGGCTGGAGTCCAGTGGTGTGATCTCAGCTCACTGCAACCTCATTCTCCTGGGCTCAAGCAATCCTCCCACTTTAGCATCCTGAATAGCTGGGACCACAGGCATGCACCACCAGGCCTGGCTAATTTTTTTGGGGGGGGATTTTTTTTGGTAGAGATGAGGTTTTGCCATGTTGCCCAGGCTTGACTTGAACTCCTGAGCTCATGTAATCCACCTGCCTCAGCCTCCCAAAGTGCTGGAATTACAGACATTAGCCATTGCAGCCAATATTCAGACTTTTAAACTTCTATAGTAGACTGCTGTTGGTAAGTCAGGGCATAAAAGAATCTGGACATAGACTTTACATAATGATTATGGATTAAAAAAGTAATAGAAGTAGAGTTATTTACATTTCCCATTTCTGGAGATACTGCAAGAGAGTTACCCATTCTGGAAAAGGAGAGGAAAGAAAAATTAGACATAACTCTGGTGGAAGGAGGAGAGAGAAACACAACTGGAGAGACTAAAAGAAAGAATGTGATCAGCAGAGGGAGACTTCTGAGAACTATGTGATGGGGTCCGAGTCAGGATAATAAATGGAAGCCAGGAAACATGATGGAAGTCTTTGTCATTATTTGAGGAATCCCCACGTCTCACTTCATAGAGAAGAAATCCTGTCAGTTTTGTTGATGTGGCCTATGGATCTTCCATTAATAATGGACTGCCATCTACAGAATTTCCAATGTAAGAACCCACTTCTGTCCTGAAATTTAGCTGAGGCAGTCTGACCAGTTGGAATATATCCCCTTTATGTGGACCTAGGATACTCAAAATAATCCCAACACACAAGGTAGATCACTGGCACCAAAAGGGCCCATGGAAGTATGGAAGGGGAGTCCCAACACGAGTCATTTGGTGGGACGTATTACACCTCTGAACTCATACAGAATGGAACATTTATGTCTTACAGAAGTTCAAGGAAAAGAGCTGGGAACATTAGTTCCTTGAAAGTGATGGTTCATTTAAAGGACATAATTTTATTTGGGAATATTTTACACATCATGAGCAAGGGCTACCTAAATTACTGGATTATTTGAGAGAGGGAAGTTTTGCTTGTGTCTTGATAAATGCCAACTCTTGAAACAACATATCCTGAAGAGTAGGAGATTAAGCACAGGCTACCAAATGATCTCTCTTCCTGTCTCTGAGTCCTGTTCCTTTATTAAGAAGCTAAATTTTGTTTATTTCAGTTCAATTGATGATATAGGAGATTTGTCAACTATTACCCTAAGATTTCCAGGGTTCTTATTGAATGAACAGACAGGTATCTGTCAGGCCCACGTTAGCTACTCCTACTCGTTTGAGTTCTTGACACAATCTTCAGAATGAAAAAAGGAGCGTTTCCTGCTCCTTTGAGGCTGTCAGGGAACAGTGGAACCTGAACATAGAAAGTGTGCAGGTAGTGGTGATACTGTGTTTAACACCTGCTGATCTTCAAAAGCCCTATGTATATTACTCAGTGTTCTCTGCTTGAGACTGCTCCATCCCTGCCACGGCTTTGTGGAAATTGTCCCGTGTTTCTCTGTTGGGTTCAGCTTCAAAGCCTTCCTTACCACCAGCAGCTTATAAAGCTGTGGGCTGTAATAAGAAAAATAAAAACATTAACACCCTCAGCAGATCAGACAATTTGGGCAAGAGGCCCACTCCAATGGGCATAAAAATAGGGAAATGGAACTGCTGAGACTGCTTGTCAGCCGCAGGCTGCAGTGTGTAACTCAGCTTTGTGGAGACAGGCCCTCTACGGTTTTGCCCCTTTGTTGTGGCAGAGCTACAATCTCCACATCTAGCACTTTCCAGCATTTCGGTTGCTTTCATGTTGCAGTTTCACACTATATGAAAAGAACATAATTAATTTTTTTTTTGCTACAGAACATTTAAGTCATTTCCAATTTTTGCTGTTGTAAACAGTGCTCCTGTAGAATCAGTATGCATATAACTTTGTCTACAAAAATATTTCTTTAGGTGACTTCTTAGAAGTGAAACTGTTGCTTAAGGAAATGCACTTTCTAGCATTTCCATTTCAGGAAGACAGTCACCCCAATGCCCTCTTCTTACAGTTAGATAAGGCGATCCCTCAAATTTACAGCTCTCCAGAAAGAGTCCTTCTAGATGTATAAGTGGACGAGGTTTTGAAAGAAAGAGCCTCTTCATTTGATGCACTTAATCACTTCCTCGTCTTTCCTTTGGCTCCAAGGATGACTCACTCTTCTGGCTTTCTTCTACTTTTCTGGCCATGCCTTCTTAGTCTTAGATAAACCCATTTAATAATCATGAGCCCTGAAAGTTGTGGGGAAGGGCAGCACTTGGTTCATAGGACTGCTTGCTCTTATTAATTGAAATTTACTCTTTGTTTTAGGTATGCCATATGCAGATGATATCCAAATTTATTCTCCAACCATTACCTCTTACCTGGTCTCTGATCTCGTATACCCAATTACCTATATTATGTAATCACTGATAGATTTCAGGGAAAGACCAAATACTTGGTTTCTCCTAAAGAAATCTCCCAGTACATCTATCTCAATAAATAATTCCACCATTTACCAAGCAAAAAGTCCTGGGGTCATATTAAATTCTCCTCTTCCCTTCATCTCTCCTGTACGCCTGCCACTTCATATCCATTCCAACAGTAAATTCTCTTGACTTTCTCTTATCTTTGAAAGATATCCCAAATCTGGCTGTCTTTACTTCCACCACTATCCCTCCAATCTATATCCGTCACCTTCAGCTCTCTCCGGATGTTGTGAAAGCCTCTAGCTGTCCTGTACTTTCCCCTTCTAGTCATTTCTCCACACAGTGGCCAGAGTATTCATGGCTGTTCTCCTCCAAACTTAACTCTGCTCCAACCATACTGACCTCCTTACTGCAACAAGCTGCCACGGGGGTGATTATACTTGCCCTTCTCTCTGCTTATAAAGCTCTCTTCCTAGATACTTCCATGGTGCTCCCTCTCATTCCATTCAGGACACTTCTCCAATGACGTCTCGTTAGATAGACCTTTCCTAATTATGCTGTCTAAAGTAGGACATTCCTTTCCTTCTCACTCCTCTTCCTACTCTTCTTTTCCTTATACTCCAAAACTCTGTTTATTTATTTGAAAAGTGGCAATAATATTGTCTTCATCATAAAGTTATTAAAATAAATATGTGAGATACCTGTAAATTGACTGGCAAATAATAAGCCTATAATAATATGATTTTTAAAGCGAAGTGCTAGTACCCATAAGCTGCTTAAAATATTTTTATTTGATGGTGCTATTGCTATTAATAGGGCCAACAAATTAAGAAATCCTTTTTCGGGCAGACAGTTAATTTAAATTTGTTAGAGCCAGTCAGGTATAAAGCAAGAGGGGACAAAGGAGGACTGGAGAGTGGATACCCAATGATATAAAAGCATTCACACTCAAAAATTAAAAAAAAAATTACATTGGCCCTACACAACAAATATGAAGGTTGAATTCTGCCTATAGAACACAAATTTATGACCCCTAGAAATGTGATGTTAGAGAAGGGACTTTATCATGAAATTGATACGAGTTGGTTTATATCTCATATATATCTTATCTCTATAAATGACGTCTCCTCATTTTCCTGTGGTTAGAAGACAAGGGCCAGGCAGAAAAGCAGAGGAACAAATTTGGAGGCTATAATAACATTCTACATAAGGAAGTATGCTAGTGTAGACAGAATAAATTGATAGCAGGGATTAAGGGATGTAAATGAATTTGAGATACATATTTTAGAGGCAGAATATGCACTACTTTTTAATATGTCCATATACAGAAATTGGTTGCATTATCCTTAAATAAAAATATTTTTAAAAAGTCAGTGAGCTGTTATGTATCCTTCCCTCTGACTTCAATTCCTTGATTCTCTCAATATTATTTTTTATATAAATGTACCGTCTAAATTAGCTAGATCAGTTTATGCTCCTTTGTTGAGAGAAGTTGGCATGCTATCAAGTGGGCTGGGCATCCTGAGTTTCAGTTTCACTTCTCCGAGTCTTCAAAGCTTCAAGACTGCTGAATAATTTCCTTCTCCCGTTGTGTGCCTTCCTAGCTATCCAGACAGAGCAGCTACCCTCAGCTCTAGCTGCTACTATCGACACTACAACGGGTAAATGTCTTTCTGCTTTTCATTTTTCCTAGCAAGCATTAGTCTCTCTCTCTCTCAGAAGACAGTGTCACTTGTCAATCTCTGTTTTTTTTTTATTAAAAAACAATTTGTAGTAAAAAATTAGCTAATTTGTTTTTTGCTGTCTGTTTATCCTTTGTTTTCTCATTTTTTTGCTGTCTGTTCACCCTTTGCTGTGTAGAGTACATAAGAGGCATAAATGCAAGTTTTATAACAGTACATGTTATCTGTTTTTAATATTTAATGGAAAATATATCTGATTTGCCATTAGGTCCAGCAGTATGGCAGTGACAACGCATTTGACCTGGTTGCAAGAAAAGAGCCTACAAAATTATATTGGAGAAAAGCGGCTTAGCCTTCTCTACAAGGCTAGTGTCCATGGATTCTCTAAACAAGCTTTACTAGATAGATGTTGTAATCAAGGGCCTACTCTAACAGTGATTAATAGTGGAGATCATGTTATTGGAGCTTATTCACAAATGAGTTACCAGCAAGGAAAGTATGCTGCCGTCCTCCTTTTCACACTTCAAGGGACTAAAATTTCAAAATGTGAAACAGGACGATATACACCAGAAATACTGTTTGATGATGAATGTATAAAATATTATTCCACTGATTTCCAGATAGATGTAAGCAATCAAAAAGTGATTATGAGCTCGAAGAAAATTGAAAATCTTGGACTTGGTCAAAATTGTGCTATGTCTATTCAGGAATGTGAAGTTTTTCGCTGTGAAGGTAGGTTTAATTAGGACATCCTGTATAGAGTTCTCCCTTGCATGTTTGGTTGGTTTGAACCAATTCATCTCTTTAAGGAAATGTGACCTTTTTTGTCATTTGTCCATAATTTGGATGGTTCAGACTGAAACCTGGACACAAATTGTTTGCTAAGACATAACCATGGTCAATAAAATATATATTTCAGATAGGAACACTTAATATAAGATTTATCCTTAGCAAATTTTTAAGTACAGTAAATCCTCACTAAATATGGACTATAGGTTCTTGGTAACTGTGACTTAAGTGAAACATCTTAGAAGGAAATCAATTTATTTCCGTTATGATTATGAAAGAAAGACATTTTTCAAGGACATGCTGTATGTTGTTTTGCTTAAAATGACAGTTTCCAAGAATTCATGATGATATTAAGTGAAGACTTACTGTATACCAGCAGTGGTCGCCACCTTTTTGGCACCAGGGACCAGTTTCAGGGAAGACAATTTTTCCACAGACTGGTGGTGGGGGGATGGTTTCAAGCACATTACATGTATTTTGCACTTTTCTATTGTTATTATGCTGTAATATATAATGAAATAATTATATGACTCATTGTAATGTAGAATCAGTGGGAGCCCTGAGCTTGTTTTCCTGCAACTAAACAGTCCCAACTAGGGGGTGATGGGAGACAGTGACCGATCATCAAGCATTAGATTCTCATAAGGAGCATGCAGCCTAGATCCCTCATGCACAGTTCATAATAGGGTTTGTGCTCCTATGAGAATCTAATTCCACCTCTGATCTGACAGGAAGCAGAGCACAAGCTGTAATATGAGCAATAGGGAGCAGCTGTAAATACAGATGAAGCTTCACTTGCCTGCCGCTCACCTCCTGCTGTGGGGCCTGGATCCTAACTGGCCACAGACAGTCACGGTTCCATGGCCCCAAGGGTTGGGGACTCCTGCCATATGGTATTGTTACTGTAGGTACTATACTAGACAGTAGATCTCTAAGATTTAATTATCTTGCATAGGTAAAACTTTGTACCCTTTTACAAATGTATCCCCCTTTCCTCCTTCTCACAGTCCCTGGCAAACCACCATTCTAACTCTGATTTTATAAATTTGACTATTTTAGATTCCTCATATAAGTGGGATTATGTAGTATTTGTCCTTTTGTGTCTGGCTTATTTCACTTAGTATAATATCTTCCAACTTCATTCATATTGTCACAAATGACAGGATTTTTTTTTTTTTTTTTTGAGACGGAGTCTTGTTCTGTTGCCAGGCTGGAGTGCAGTGGCACAATCTTGGCTCACTGCAACCTCCACCTCCTGGGTTCAAGCGATTCTTCCACCTCAGCCTCCCGAGTAGCTAGGACCACAGGCGAGTGCCACCACGCCCAGCTAATTTTTGTATTTTTAGTAGAGACCCATGTTGGCCAGGATGGTCTCAATCTCTTGACCTTGTGATCTGCCTGCCTCAGCCTCCCAAGTGCTGGGATTACAGGCAAGAGCTACTGCGCCCGGCCATGATGGGATTTATTTTTTCATTTATAAGACAAAGTAATACTCCATTATATGTATATACCACATTTTAAAAGTCCATTTATTTGTCGATGGACATTGCAGTTACTTTCATATAGTTTCACACTATATGAAAAGAACATAATTAATTTTTTTTACTAAAGAATATTTAAGTTATTTCCAATTTTTGATGTTGTAAACAGTGCTCCTGTAGTATCTTTAAGCATATAACTTTGTCTACAAAAATACTTCTTTATGGTGACTCCTTAGAAGTGAAATTGTCACTTAAGGATTATGATCATTTGGATTTGGATGGATGCCTTCAAGAGGTTCAGTTGTCTATACCATCCCTAATCGTTACAGAAATGCCTATTTCCCTGTATCCTTATCTATCTTGGATATTATCAAGTTTTAGAATATTTGCTGATTTGATTGTGAAAAGGTAGTTTCTCCTTTTTATTTCCACTTTTCCTTGATCACTAACACCTTCATGTGCATTGGTGATTTGCATCTTCTATAAAATTCTTGTTTATGTCTAATCATTGAAAAGAAGGGCTCCTGTGAATGGCATTACCTGAGTATTTGCATGTTCTAAAGTAATTGTCTGTGATATTCATACTTGAATGACTATAAGAGTACATCATTCTTGTATTACATTTGTTTGGGGGGGATATTTTAATGTTTCTACAGCATTGATGTTGTTGTGGAAAACCTAAGGCCCGATTATTTATCATTACTTTTTTTTTTTAACTTCTATTTGAGTCATTTGATCTTTCTTCTTTGCTGTCCTAAATAATTTTTTTAATAAATTTTTCAAAGCCTGGTAAATTTACTTGGATAAATCATGATATCAACCATCCTAGATCAGTTAAGTAAACTTTTTATTGAGATGTAACACATAATCAGTAAAGTACACAATTGTTAAGTATATTTACGAATAGAACACCCTCATGTAAGAACATTCAGATTTAGAAATAGACTACCATCATTTCAGAAGACTCTGTCGTGATTCTTTTCACTTATTACCAACCAAAGGTAACCATTATTCTATCTCTTCTATCAACATTAGTAATTTCTGTTTTTGAATCATATATACATAATTATAAACCTACCAAAGTGTGAGCTTTTTTGTGTCTAGCTTCTTCCATTCAATATTATATTTATGACATTGAGCTAATACAAGGGATTAGATTTCATTTAAAAATATGACTCCTACAAATCAGATCTCCTACCAAATATTGCTGTATTAGTAATTTCAAAGATAGGGGCAATCAGAAATCTAAGAAAAGGCAGAAAGAGTACCTAGATATTCTGTATGGCTCCCTAAATCTTTTCTTTCCATATTCCACATATGCTTTACTGTACAAAGTAATAGGCAGGGGTTTTAAGTAAAGTTTATGGTCCAATTTACATATTGAAAAATTATACACCAGCTTCCATGACATTTTCAAGGAAGGATGCCTCCTTAATCCATGGAATCCGGATTTTTTTTTGTTTTTAAAGAGTCTTGCTTTGTAGCCCAGGCTGGAGTACAGTGGCACAATCTTGGCTGACTGCAACTTCTGCCTCCTGGGTTCAAGCAATTCTCCTGCCTCAGCCTCCCAAGTGACTGGGATTACAGGCATGCACCACCACACCTGGCTAATTTTTTGTATTTTAGTAGAGATGGGGTTTCACCATGCTGGCCAGGCTGGTCTCAAACTCCTGACCTCGTGATCCACCTGCCTCGGCCTCCCAAGGTGCTGGGATTACAGGTGTGAGCCACCATGCCTGACCAGAATCTAGATTTATTTACTAAGAAATTCTTAGCCAACAGATAGCCTGTTAAGGACATTCAAGAGATGAATACTGTTCCATGTGGGAAATATCATTAGTCTATTTACCAGTACATAAAATTACTAGCATATTTATTAGAAAAGTAGACTCGGTCAATTATCTTCTTTTTTTCCGAGAGTGTTCCCAAGTAAAGTGAGTGAATGTATTGTTCTAGCTGCTTTAATTCCTACCTTCAAAGTGATTCATCCCTATTCTTGTATGCAGCAATAGTTTGTTCATTTTCATTCATGTAATATTCCATTGTAGTCCATTCTTCACAGTATTTTACCCAGTCATCACTGGTGGACATTTGTGTTTTCCAGTTTGGGACTATTACAAATAATACTGTTATAAATATTATTGTACATATCTTTTGGTTCACATATATGAATTTTTTTTAAGAAAATACCAGTGAAATTGCTGGATCATAGTTTAGGTTATGTATATATTCATATTTAGTTGACACTGACAAAATTTCCTAACATAGTTGTATCAATTTCTACAACTATAAGTAGTATACAGGGGTCTCCGTCACTTCAAATCTTTTTCAGCATTTTGTATTATTTTTAGAATATGTAACTATTTTGGTATATGAGTGGTGGTATGACATTTAGCAATTTTGTTTTTCTTTGATAAAACAAGATAATAATGTATTTTACATTTCAAAATAATCAATTACTATATTAATTTATCCTTTCTTCATGTTTTAAAATTTGGTTTCATATTTTATTATTTATTTTTATATTCCTAGGGTTTGTTTCTTTATTCTTCTTAATTCTATTTTCAATTTTCAACGTTTTCCTTCTTTCTTGTCATTCCTGACATGGGATTTTATCACAAAATGTACATAAAGGTTCATATTTCTATTTTCCATATTTTTGTAATTGTGTTTTTTATTTCCTTTTGGATGCTAACATTATTTAAGAGATTTTTAAAATCCCCAGAGACCGCTTTTCCATTTGTTTGTACCTGTGATTTGCTAGTCTTATTATAGACATTGAGTGAAGTTCTCATGATTTCTACTATTGGTAATTTATTGTTTACGTTGTTACCACATGTATGGCCATGTTTAGAAATGTTCCACATGATATTCCTCTTTTGTAATTGAGGGAATTGCTAGCATCATTTATCCTTATCTTTTCTGTTTTAAATTCACCATAAAAATGTCTCTTTCCAAGAAAAAATAATTCTGAGCCTGAGCCTTATTGATCTGAATGAAGTCCTTTACTTACCCCTGAACAATTTACTGTGCTCTGATTGGGTAGGTATGAGTCTCATTTACTCTTCTGGGGGCAGGAATAAAATTAAGTGAGCTGGAAGTTTCTGGAATTCCAATTATCAACATCAAGTTGTAGAGAAAATCTAGTGCCTGTGTTTTCTGTTTGTTTGTCTCCGCACATTAACCATCTTAGACCTATTGGATTATGGAAGAGAAAATGCCTTATTAGAGCATTCCCACATCTGTAGACCTTGCTTCCTTTATTCGGAAAACACCCATACCCTCAATTCCCATGTCGGAGTGAGTGACACATCACTGTTGAGTAATTGAATGAGAAGAGATCTGCTGATAGTACAGTCTTGCAGGGTCTATTGCCTCTAGCCCTTGCCTCTTCAAATGAGATGATGTTAATGAGATTTAACAGAATTTTCTCTATAAAATTGCCCCCTTTTCACTATGCAGGACTGTTATCATGGAAAAGCTATTTTAGTATTTGTCGCTGGTGAATTCATTGACATTCATTCAGTCAGCCAATCATTCAACAACTTCTAATCTACATTATTCTTTTATTATTTCCCTAGATTTATTGGATGAAAGAAAGATAAAAGCGGTCACTGAGTAAGTCAATGTCTTTAAGATTCTATTACTCTCTTCATTATCTTCGACTTATTCTATCATAGGTCTCATCAATAAAATTGGCAACACATATTATCACACATAACTTGTGGATCATTAAGAACAAACTGTACCCATAATCATAAAATATCTGATAATAGTAATGTTAAAACAAAAAAATCACTGAATAGAGAGGAGGAAGTTTTAATGTTATGTACTTGAAGAAAAATAGTTATTTGTTTGTATGTCTGCGTTTTGCTTAGAATTCCTGCAGTTAAAGTTTCAATTGCTCTAGAGAGTTACTGTGGAAGAAGTGGTTGGCAGGTGGGGCATACCTACCATGAACTTCAAGAATATGTTAGAAATGGATTACTTTCATAAACTCTGGAAGTCACATGTATCGTGACTTCATCCTCACCATTCTGACTAGCAAATTAGAACTACAAGTGAGTCCATAGCCAAATCATATTGCTTACCTGAGGCCTTCAAACACTGCTTCCACTATGACTTCTAACAAATCACACCAACCTTGCCTTATCCCTTATCATTATTCTAGTAGGGGAACTTTTTGTGACTATGGTTTTGTTCTCCTGATCGAACATTATCATTATGCCTATAGGACTTAACATACTAACTGCACATTTAAAATTCTAATCACATGTATTGTGACTTCTGAAGTTAAGTCTTAAATAGTTGATCTTTATGTTCAATATAGCTATTATTTATTTGTAGATTTATATGGTCTAGGAACTTAAATCTGAAACATTTTAGGTCTGGCTTTAGTTGTGCATTATTTTGCTTTTTGTTCTTTTTGCATTAGGATTTGAGGTGAGGTAGTCTCATGTCTTTTATGTAAGAAGGCAAGTTGCTAAACAAAAATAATATCTATGAAAAAATGAATTCTAGTAAAATTCATTAAAGGTTTTGTGACCTAAACTCAGTCAATTGTTAAAAACTGTCATGTCTAAACAGGCTCAGGAAGAGCTTATTGTCTGCTTTGAGAACTTATGAACCATATGGATCCCTGGTTCAACAAATACGAATTCTGCTGCTGGGTCCAATTGGAGCTGGGAAGTCCAGCTTTTTCAACTCAGTGAGGTCTGTCTTCCAAGGGCATGTAACACATCAGGCTTTGGTGGGCACTAATACAACTGGGACGTCTGAGAAGGTAAATACATTTGAGGCCACCTAACCTTTGCTTCTCTGTTCAAATTAATGATATTTCAAAAGCCGTTTACAGATCAACTTTATTACATGTAGACTTCATCTCAATTTACAATAAAACATTATTCTTGGCTGGGTGCGTGGCTAATGCCTGTAATCCCAGTATGTTGGGAGACTGAGGCAGGCGGATCACGACATCAAGAGTTCAAGACCATCCTCACCAATATGGTGAAACTTCATCTCTACAAAAAATAAAAAAAATTAGCCGGGCATGGTGGTGCATCCCAGCTACTCAGGAGGCTGAGGCAGGAGAATTGCTTGAACCTGGGAGGTGGAGGTTGCAGTGAGCCAAGATCATGCCACTGCACTTCAGCCTTGGTGACACAGTGAGTCTCCATCTCAGAAAAAAAAAATTCTTTAAAGTTGTTTTTCTCCACTCTGCAGTATAGGACATACTCTATTAGAAATGAGGAAGATGGCAAATCCTTGCCGTTTATTCTCTGTGACTCACTGGGACTAGGTGAGAAAGAAGAAGGCCTGTACATCGATGACATAGTCAGCATCTTAAATGGTCACATTCCTGATAGATACCAGGTAAGATTTGACTAATTAGAAATTATAATTATTTTAAAATGCTTGTTTGTACAAATGCATCAGCATTTATCTTCTTGAACTATACTTGCTCAGTGTTCTTTGTCTCTTTTTGATTTTTTTTTCAAAAAAATAAGGCTCTTCCATCACCATTATCGTAACAGCTATGAATGCTGTTTCACCTTCCATTGCTTTCAGCTGTGTGAAACAGAAGTCCAACTGCATCAACTTACCTACATAGGCAATTTTTCTTGTGTAACAGGAAGTCTGAAGGCAGACAGCTTGGGACCACTGTGGTGGCTATCTGAAGTTATCCATTTCAGGGATCCTTCTGAATTTTTGACACCCTCAACGTGGGGTATTATGATACACCTCCCCTAAATTTATATATTGAAGTGCTAATCCTCAATGTGATGATATTTGGGGGGAGGGACTTGGGAGGTAATTAGGTCATAAAGGTAGAGACCTCATGAATGGTATTAGTGCTCTTATATACATGAGAGACCTGAACTCTTTCTGTCATGTGAAGATATAGCCTGAAGGTGACTCTCTATAAACCAGGAGGAGGACCCTGACCAGAAACTGAATCTTTTGGCACCTTGATTGAACTGTTAAAAATAAATGTTTGTTGTTTAAGCCACCCAAACTATGCAATGTGTCCTAGCAGCCCCACCTGACTGAGACACGTGGCTTTCGTTTTTATGTGAAAGGACACTAAGCACTGTCATTATTCCAGGCAAGAGGAAGGGGAGATCAAAGAACCATCTCAGTCTATATATTTTTTAAACTTCTAGCATTTTAATGAACATTCAGATCTTGAATTAATCATTAAGTTTACTTTGTTCCAAATGGATAGTCAATCAGGTCAACATCTCTCAGTGAATGCCTTTTGTATCTTCCCATTGTGAAATATTGGGGTTAGTCTTTGTAGTCTCTAGTTTCTTCTATTGATGTAGTGATCTATTATTTCATGACAGCATTTTAATTACTATATTATCTAATCGTTTAAATTACCATATTAATCAATTGTGTCTTGATAAGTTACTGGATATTCACATTCATTTTTTATTACTCCTATTTCTTTTTGTTAGCAATTTTCATACATACACTTTTTCAAGTGAGGTTTTTTGTGCTTTGATCAATGGTGTTTGATTTATTGTTGTTTACATTGAAATTATATTACACTTTATACTGAAAATTGATTTACATCTTTACATATCTAGTGTGCCTATTCAAAAACACAACAAGTTTTGTTTTTCTATTCATGTAAGATTCTTTCATTCTTTAGTATGGAGTTATCTTGTAAATGCGGTTTTTAAAAATATTCTTTTTTAAAATAAAACCTTTTTTTATAGAGAATTTTAAAATAGAATAGTTTAATGGATTTCCATGTACTCAGCTTCAAAAATTTTTGACCTAGAGTCAATCTTGTTTTATCCACATCTAGCCACCTACTTTCTCTTCTCTTGTATTAATTTACAGTAAACCAAGAAATTATAAAATGTTATTCAACATTGAATATATATATAAATATATAAATAGGAGCATATATGTTTCTCCTTAAACATAGCCATAATACCATTATCCCACCTAAAATTTACAATTGTTCCATAAATTATCAAATACAACTCAATGTTCAAATTTCTAATTGCTTTATAAATATACATCTTTAAGTTTGTTTGAAAAAATATCAAATAGATCTATTCAGCCTCTTGGATTTGGTATGTTCTGCCTTTATATCTCTTGCTTTTTTCTTGCCATTTGTTTAGTAAGAAATCTAGTTCTTTTGCAGACTTCTATGTAATCCAAACTCCATTAATTGCATCCCTCAGGGTGGTTTTACATGGTCCTCTGTTTTCTATATATTCTGAATATTGAGAGTTGCATCTAAAGCGTGTTTCAGTTCAGACGCTACTTTATAGATTGTGTTGTATTCTATGAAAAGGTGCACAAACTTGGGGATTTCTCATTTTTCTAATATTGGTATTAATCAATGTTTAATGCCTAGACCCATTTACTTGTTAAGGTATAAAAATAGTGACACTCTGTATTATTTTTTCACCATTTCACATATGAGAGAGAAACTTCCCGTCATCTACTCTTCGATTACCCAGCAGCACAATTTAAAAAGACCAATAGGATACATGCTTGAATTGTTCTCCTTTTTACAAGATTTTGAAATAATAACATTCCCTTTGCATTTGCCAATAGGGTCAAGCTATTATTTTATTGTTATTAATAACCCAATATGAATTGAACATATGTTGTGTGTTTCAATCCATTGTAGGTGTTCTCCATACTGATGTCAAATTTACCATCTTGTATCAGTGGGAGCCTCTACAATTTGGATGCTGAGTCCTTTTCACATGAACTTAAAAGTCTTGTTTATATTCTTTGATTCTTGCCACAATTTTGAAACAGCTGTTTCTTCAAGTAGTCCTGATTCAGGCATTAGAAATGTTCATAGCTACTTGGTTGGTCATTGTATATTGCCTTTGTCAGTGAGCAAAGTTATTCAATATACATTTTCATGAAAAAAACAAATTATAAACTTATACAGAAACTTCTTATTCAAATTCAGTACTAAAAAGTTTTTACTTACTCTCTTTTCTATTACTTGTGTATCTGCTTCTCCCAAAATGAAAATTTCCGTTCTCAAAAATACTGGAGATAACAGAATATCATGTCACAACTCATTTGCTTTATCTTATATGATATCTATAGTAGCCTTGGTATAAAGGCTCAATCAGTACCATGAACAATTTCATCATAATCACATTTAATGTCATTTCATATAATCACAATCAAAACTGGAAACAATTAAAACATTTTAGCAGATCTTTATAGTGTATTTAGGTTGTATCATGTATCCTTGTAGGGGTATACACATTATTGTATTTTAAAGTCAATCAGAAATAGTTTTTCTCTGTATTATAACCACAACCATTCACTAATTCAATTAAATTTATGAATTGGTTTTTAAGTTAATTTGGTTTTTTATTTATGTTTAGCGTTGGTTCAAAGATCAAATCTACAAAATAAGGTATATTCAAATAATCTATCTTCCTTCTCTGCCACTTCAAATAAATTTCTCCGCTCTTCCTATTAGTAACCATACAAAATGTATAGTTTACTTGCCTTTTTGAATCTGTAACAAAGTACATACAAATTTGTGGCTACTCCATTCTTGGAGAAGTGGTACAAAACAATGTTTTATTGACATATCAGACTATGTTTTATTGACAGGGCATTTTTCTGATACAGATGTTTCAGCAGTTAATAACCTTGTGCATGCATCATTTTGCATTTTTTATAGTATATCAGTGGGACAGATTCCCAGCAGAGAAAGTGCTAGCTGAAGAGTAAAGGCATCTCATCTTGAACCCCTCCCCTCCTTGCGCTCTGCTTGATGCTACCAGCTTTTTTTCTGAGTGCTCTTACTTCTATCTGTGGGCAGATTGCCTCTCTCATCCAGAACACTTTCAGCCATATCCTTATCCTCTTTAGCAGACCAGCTCCTGCTCCTGCTATTTTAGCTCCCAGATGGCCTTTCCTCACAGAGGCCTTACTTGACTAGGTGAAAGGACTGCTAGCTACTTGCATAATGCCTTTTCTCTTTACCCAGATTGTTAGCCTCATACTATTAGAGACTTTTCTATTTTGTTTACCATTTGGTTCACTTGCACAGTGCCTGTCACATAGTTTGTGCTCACAAATATTTGTTGAATTAACATGTTGCTTTATGTCTACTTTACAGTTTAATCCCATGAAACCAATCACATCAAGTCATCATAACTACGTTGATTCCCCATCGCTGAAGGACAGAATTCATTGTGTGGCATTTGTATTTGATGCCAACTCTGTTACACACTTCTCCTCTAAGATGATAGCAAAGATCAAAAGCATTCGAAGGGTGTTGATAAAGTGTGGTGAGTCTCATTTCACTTTGCTACTAAGGGTAATTGACCAGACTGTATTTTAGAATGGCTTTTGGACAGGGTAAAGAACATACATAATTGCATATTTCAGCCTTCCCTGGTCTACCAGCATGCTTCAATCAAATTGAGCATTCATTAGCTATATGACTTTGTGCAAGTAATTAAACTCTCTGGGCCTCAATTTTTCAATCAATCAAATTAGTATAATGATATTGCCTACCTTAAAGTCTTTTTTGCTAAGAATTAAAAAAAAATTAATGCATATATGAAGGGTAGTACAATCCAAACTACATGCTACCCTTGTATCCTGGCATGCACTTATTGACCAAGATAGGGCCTTGGGCCTTAAGAATTAGAAAGTTTAAAGAAACATTTCAGTAAGGAAAAAAAAATAGGAAGGTAAGAAGTTTGGTAGGGAGAAGTAGAGTTGGGAGAAGTAACTAGGATCAGAGATTTAGGGTGACCCATTCTGGCTTTTCTTGGTCATATCCATTTTGATGGGAAAGAGTCAGTTTATCACTTTTCTTAACTTAGAAGGAGAGAGCGATCAACTTACCTGCTTGCTGAAATTTAAAACTAGGCAAAGGGGAGATGTGCAGAGAGATGATTGCTAGTGTTGTGAAATAAGGGAAGTTTACTTGTGATGCTTTGACATATTCTGTCTCCTTCTTGAGTACTCTTCTCCCCCATCTTGTTCATTAGAGCCCTTTGGTCTTTTTCCTAGTCTCTATCAAAACACAATTTCTGGACAGAATATGAAATCAATCAGCAATATTGTAGTATAAAGTTTAGTTACCTCTTCCAAGAGGTGTTTCATTTGAAGCCTCATTTGTTACCATGGAAGACAATGAAGGTAACTTCCCATGTCAGAGAATTTTCAGATACTAATAAGTAGTGCCAGGGAGTTCTTTTGGGGAGTGAAGGTGACAGGGGTGGGGGGAATTTTCCAAATTTGAAATGGACCCATAGTTGATAGTTGAGTAACTTGAAGATACTGTAGCTCTCTAAAATGATTTAAAAAGTTCTGTTTGTCATAGATATGGTACATGTGGCTTTGCTCACTCATGTGGATAACATCGATCAGATTACAAAAGCTGACCTTATAGAAATAGACAGATGTGTGCCTGTGAAGTTAAAGGTAATGACTGATTCCCTTTGTAAACACATTTTTCTGGGGTATGTTACTACAATCACGCTAGTGTGTAAAAAATAAAAACAAACAGCTACTGGGATTAAGAAGAATTTTAAAATTCTTAAACACCAGTTGGGGGAAGACTATGATAGCTAAAGTTTGTTGAGCAGTAAGTATGTGAGAGATTTTCTTAATCAGTCCTCATAACAAGCCTATGAAATGGGTACTGTCATTACTGCATTTTACATGTGAGGAAACAAAGAAAACAGAATAAATATTTACCAATGTTTACTGACAGTGCTGAGTAGTGACAGATAAATATTTTGAACCTGGGCAGTATGGTTCTAGAGATTAAATAGCCTAAGCAAGAATTAAACATTAAACTAGTGTAATAAAATCTACTTATCCAGAGAACGTCTTGTAAAAGAAACAGGAAAGTTATGGACTGTAGTGTAGTTGTCTTTAAAATTTTGTTTCTAAATCATTTAGAATCCACTGCACATATTCCAAATTACAATTGCCAGTGACATTAGAACTTGACATGTGAAGTTCTTCAAGAGTACTTTGTGAGCCCAGATCTCCATTTTTTCCCAGTAGAAAATTATTGCCAAATTCCTACATTTTGATATTGCTTTCATAATTTATAATGACACAAAATAATATTTTCACTCTTTGGCAATGTCTTTTTAATTTCTGTATTGCAGATAGAGGAATTCCAAAGAAAACTTGGATTTGCTCTTCCTGACATATTGGTGGTTAGCAATTATTTCTCTGAGTGGGAGTTGGATCCTGTAAAGGATGTTCTAATTCTTTCCGCTCTGAGACGAATGCTATGGGCTGCTGATGACTTCTTAGAGAATTTGCCTCTTGAGCAAACAGGTAGATGTGTCTGGTGGTGTGGAAGCCTGGAAGGGGTCAGGTAGTTGGCCACTTTATGCCTGGATCTATCAGATACCTGGCAGCTCTCTGTCTCTTTCTGGGCTGGTGCCCTGTGATCAGTCCTGCTCTTTAATCCACTGCCTGGATGCATTTTTCCCTCCTCACATTTCCCTCTCTTCCTGGAGTACACCTGGGGAATCTGCACTACATTTTCCCTCCCTCTTGTTTTAGATGAAAGTTTTAAAATAATCTATCTAGTCCTTCCCACTCTCTGAGCATCCCAAGCTGTATCCCTTGCCTCTTCTCTCAGACTATGCTTCTTTACTTTGGACCTAGAACTGGATGGGATCATCATTGCTCCTGATTAGATGCCATCTTCCTTCCTTAGGACCTTATGCTTCTGTCTTTCTTTCAGTTGCCTTTTTATTCCTCTCCTTCATCTTAGTCCCTCTTCATGCAGTGTGCTTATTGATAGATAGAGGTATGTCCTTTTATGTTAACGGCCTCAGAATTTAGCATTACATAAACTTGCTTCTAACAACCTGTGCATAGTACAGGCTGCACTGTTCCTTTTAAAGATTCAACAGAGGTTTCAGTTTATTGAACTCAAATCTTATTTTAGTGCTTGGGAAATCAAATCAGAATATCATATCCTCCCCAATTCTCTCTTGCTCAAATTTCGGGGAAACTTTCATGTTACTAACTTTGTTGCCCTAACTCTGCTATCTTGGTTTCCTCATCTCTTTTCTTCCTCATGGTACATGCGCTCCTAATATTAGTATTGGTTTAGATCTCCATTGGCCCAATGTTCCTCTTCCCTCTGGTTGCCTTTCCCCAGATAATCCACTAAGAATATTTTGTTTCTCTTTTCTCAGGGAATCAAAAGAAGGAAATTATCAAGTGTGCAAAAGGAAAAACATAGATATGTGAAAGTTTCACATATTAATAACTTTTATCACATCACAGAAGAGTAAAATTCAGAAAGGAGAAAGCACAGACCAAAGAGAAGTAACTAAGACTGAAGGGATGTGTTTTATTTACGTATAGGATGAAGAAACACATAGAACATTGTAATACTTGTAAATAACTAAAAATAGCATGATTTAAAGTCATAATTGTGAAAAATAGTGATTTTTCTTGGATTTATATTCTGTATCTGTGAAAAAATTAATTTCTTATAAAACTTGGGTCTAACTTGATAGTGTGTGTGATTTTGGAAAAAAGTTGATTTGTCAGGATTTTCTGATATTCACTGCTTTCACCTTAATTTTACCTTCTGATTTTATTTCTAAAGTATGTGATTTTTGTCTGTATGAGTCCCTTCTTAATGTTGTATTCTTTAACCTAAAGCCATTTTTGCTTAATATTTGAAACTTACTGAATATGGTAATTAATATTAATAGGAATTCCATAGGACTAAAACTGAAAGAGACGACAGCTTGATTACTTTGTGGTTATTACTATTTTGGTTACAAGTGACAACACTCAACCTGAATTACATGAGTGAAAAAGAGGAGTGTAGTATTGGATCAAGTAATCAAACCATAGAAAGGGCATAGAACTGGCTTCAGAAATAATTGAATCTGGGGATTCAAAAACGGTTGATGATTTCTCTCTCTCTAGCTGTCTCTCTATTTCTGTCTCTGTTTCTCTCTCTGTCTCTCTCTCTCTCTCTCTCTCTCTCTCTCACACACACACACACACACACACACACACACACTCTCCCCCCTTCATTACTTATTTTATGTGTTGCTATCATTCTCTCAGGTTAGCAACCTTGATAATCTTAGGCCATCTGAATTCAAGTCTTATTAATAAGTCTAAAATTATTAGCAATTACTTTTAAAAAGCTTTTTATTAAAATATAGTATAAACATGAAAGGTGCAAGATTCATGTATATGGCTCAATGCATTTTTATAAAATTAACAAAGCCAAGAAACTAGCACTCAGATAAGAAACAGAACTTCAGCAGCAGGCATCTCTGAAGTCTCCTTTATGCCCCCGTCTAGTTATTAGCCAGGGTATCCACTATTCTGAGGGGCATTATGCCTGTCGGAAGCTTAATCTCTTTCACCCCGCTGATGGTAAACCTTAGTTGAAGGCAAAAGTCCATAAAATGGGCAAAATTGAAGGCAGTATATCTGACAGTACAGGACAATTTTGACTCATCTGAGGTAAAGCATGCTATTTTGATTTATGCTGTGGTTAACGACCTTGCATTTAGTACATATGGGATCCACATGATCAGTCAATTAAGCATACACTGTGAGGAGAATTAAATTATGAAAATCTGTGGTAGTTCTGTGGAAGAATTCAAGTGGATCATGTCAGTGGCCACCAGATAAAGCCTAGTTGCTGGCTCATAAGGGATTAGAATACAAAGGCTTGTATACTGTTCCGTTCCTTGGATGTATCTATTTGCGTACATGAAATAAACAGGGATATTGTTGTTCAAGCCATAAACATTGGGTAGAATCATGACATACTCCTTTATGGAAACTACTAATGTAGTAACACAGTATTCAGATCTAGTTGTATCAGGTTTGGGCTACATATAGCATATCCCAGCATAGGGAGGTATCACCACGCAGGATGCTGTTCCAATCCCTCTGAATTTGATTTGCGTACTGGTAAGGAAACAATGGACTTGATAGGGACTCCATCTCATGTATAAACTAGTACTGGCTGTAAGTGCTGCTCCATTGCCTACAAGTGGTGTGGTCACATCCCTACTTATATTTATATTTCTTCTTTGTGGGGAAGGCCTGGCAGGGTTATTCCAGCCATTCGCCCTATGTAGATAAGCAGTAGAGACATGCCCAAGGGATAAAATCTGGCAATAAAGAGGTAACGAATGGAAAGCAAAATAATTGTGGCAGATGAGAAGGGTGTAGATAAAATGTGTAATGATGCTGGGAATGGACACATCACTTTTTTCCTAAAAGAATGTCTCAGAACAAGAGAAAAATACTCTTAACTGTTTCTCTATGCTGTAGCGCCTAGTAAGTGCTGGCTCAGAAACAAGATCCTAAAATTTTTCTCCCACTGGAAAGGAGAATGGCACGGAAGCCAAGAACTACGTTTAGGTTATTTACTGAAAAGACATCAATTATCCTTGATGACCTACCTCAATATTAACTGGTTGAAATGTTCATTTGAATTTCATTTTATTTTGTTGGTTACATTTGTCTTATTGGTTCTGTTGTAGCCTGGAGGGAAATCTTACCCTTGAGCTGAGCTGGATGTATTGTGACTCTCAGCTGGGTATGGCTATGAAGAAAAACATGCCACCACTGCATTTCTAATAGGTTAGAATCCCCTTTGCTCTTCTGAATAAATCACATGTGCACGTGGAAGAAATATTAAACAAATAGGACATTTAGGACATTGGAATGAGGTCCAAGAGAGTAAACTATTGCCCAACATGATGATCAAATATCATTAGGGATTTGCCTTTGAGAACTTAAAGTACAATTAAAAAAATAGAATGAGATAAGGAATGCATAGTGCTTGAGACAATGCAGGGCACGTGGTTATCAAGGCTCAATAAAATTGAATTATTGGCATTACCTGGAAAAAATGATTATGGGAAGTCTTATGCAGATTAAATTGAACTGCATCTAGAGGTCATCATGCTCAACTGACAATCTTCTGAAGGATCCGTATTTTGGGTGCCAATTATACACTTGAATAGCACTCACGGCATAAACAGTAGCAATTATACTTTCGGTATTAACTAAAACCAGCTCCAACATACTAAGAGGGATTTGGGAGCCTTTGGAATTAAATTTGATGTGGTAATCAAGTGTAGATGGCTTTTCTGGAGGCTTACTATTATGAGAAGGAATTGTAACTCAGGGACACTAGAAGGAGATCTTTCTCAGGAATCTTGCCTGTGCGAGGTAGGCCAGTTAGGAAGACAGTAAAGCTATTTGAAATTTAAAAAGAAAAAAAAAAAGGAAGAAGAAATAAGGGAGGAAAAGAAGAAAGGAAGGAAAAGTGGAAGGAAGGAATTAAAGAAGGTAGGAAGGAAGGAAGGGAGGGAGAGAGAGAAACTGGGGCTAGGTAAACTGGAGCCTTAGGCTGTGGAAACACCGATGTCAGCCTACTACGGCAAGTTATTACTGAGAATGCAGTCTTTACTGCTAATTCCTCATAACCAGAGTACCCAACTTTAAAAGATGGCCATGTTCCTTATGGTGAAATTGGTTGAGATTGGACAGATTAAGGATCAACACCATTTCCTCTTTATGGGAAACAGATGCTACTTAAAAGCCTTTATCAGTAAAAACTTGTTCGTAATGGCTGGCATATGCTTTTCTCTCAGACCAGATGGTACTTAGAATTTACCGGGCAGCGGCCTCTGGGAACTACCCCAGTTGCAAGAAAATATATAGCATGCAGAAAATGGAATATGTACCGGGATGGGTAGTAAAATGACACAGTAGTATTATTGATGTGTAGCCTGCTAAGCATTATTTAAATTTCCTACCATAATTGTTTGGTGCAATAAAGGAAATATAGACTCATTTCTAGATGTAATTGAAAATAAAACTTTCATAGATAGTGAACTTTCACAATGCAATGATCCCCCATTTGATTAATTACCTGTGAAAGCTAATTGACCAGAGGAAGAAGTAAATTTAATTTTGGAAAATTATACATGCAATTGGATGCCTCTATCAACATCTATAAAATATACAAGTAATTGTGAATAAAAAAATAAAAGTCCATCTATTAAAAATATCAAAACACTTGTTTACGTTCTTGGTAAACATATTTTGCTGAAGGAATTCCAACTCTAAATTTAATGATGCAGCTCTTGGCGGCAAATCTCATACCTGCAGTGTTTCACTAGCCGTAGCTGTCTAGGTTCCAGGCAGTCTGCACTCAGAACTCAAAGATGCCTCAGGCCATAAGCCTTCCCCAGGTGTTAGCGGCAGAAGGTATCCAAGTCAGAGCACCAAAATATGTTGGAGGCAGAAATTATCTGAATTACCAGTGGTGAATCTGTATAGATCTGCAGCATCCTCAATTCTTGTCTCCTTAGAAGAAAGAATTCAACTGAGGGGCATAAGGCAGAAAAAGAGACCAAGACAAGATTCAGAGCAGGAGTGGAAGTTCATTAAAAAGCATTAGAGCAGGAGGCCTGGGTGCAGTGGCTCACACCTGTAATTCCAGCACTTTGGGAGGCTGAGGCGGGAGGATCATGAGGTCAAGGGATCGAGACCATCCTGGCAACATGGTGAAACCCCATCTCTACTAAAAATACAAAAATTTGCTGCATGTGGTGGAGTGCGTTACCTGTAGTCTCAGTTACTCAGGAGGCTGAAGCAGGAGAATCGCTTGAACCTGGGAGGTGGAGGTTGCAGTGAGCCGAGATCATGCCACCGCACTCCAGCCTAGGCGGCAGAGCAAGACTCCATCTCAAAAAATAAAAATAAATAAATAAAGCTTTAGAACAGGAAAGAAAGGAAAGTAGACTTGGAAGAGACCCAAGTGGGCATCTTGGAGGTCAAGTGCCCTGTTTAAACTTGAACCTAGGATTTTATATGCTAGCCTACTGTCGGTGTCTTGTGCCCCTTCCCCTTCATTCTTCCCTTAGGGTGAGATGTCCACATAGCGGTGCCCTGCTTGTGCTTGGGAGGTGAGCATCTGCAGTGTGTTTAGTGGAGTTAGTTGTATGCATGTTCACTGAGGCTTTCTTCCCTTTTTTGGTGGAATGCCCTGGAAAGTCATTCTCCACTATTTTGCCTCTTAATGAGCATGCCTGAGGAACTGAGCCTACTTGCCCAGTTCCTGAGACCTTATTGAAAGCTGCTGATGATCAATTTCAGGTGTTTTTATCTACTGGAAAACTGCTGCTCCATGGCGCTGGCTGCAACCAATTATCATTTAAGAGAGGCAGTGTGACAACTGCTGGACCACATCTGATGGTCTCCTTGACATTCCTAGTAAGTTGAGGGAGCCCTCTCTTGACCTGCTCATGTCTGACTACCTACCTACCGTAACACAGCGAGATGGAAACCATGGCTTTCAGGCCATGCCTTTTCAGTCAGCCTGTGAAGCAGGGGCAGCCATCTCCTGTATCTATAGCTACAGCACGCTTCCCATTTGCCCCTTGGTTCTAGCCAAGGGAAATTCATCCCCTCTCAAGATTATATTGCAAATCTCAGTTGGGAGCGTCTTTCAACCTGTGACTGCCACCTGAGTTAGCTAGCAGACTTCCATATGGTCCCCTATAAGGTACAATCAGGAATAGATTCTCTCTGTCCCCTCTGGAGACTGGGTGTGCATGCAAAGCACGTCTTGATGCTGCTCCTTCTCATGTACCGCTTACGAAATCAGCTCCAGAGCTGGGTGAGGTTAAGGCCTTCCCTCATCACCTTGATTGCCAGGTTCCCCAGAGGGACTTTACATCCCGGAGGCAGTCTCTTTCGTTCTCACACTCTGTGACTTCTCACACTCTGAAAATTCCACTTGGCTCCTGGTGTAGATCGCAGCCTGCCACTTCTTTCAAAGGCTCTGCGATCTGCTTCCGTTTTCCTGTTAAGTGTCTGTGTTGCTTTTTGGAAAAAAGTTCACAGTATGAATCTCTACACACTGTTTTGTTTTTCCAAGTGGAAGAGGCATGCTAGCAATGCCTCAAATCTGCCATGTTGGAAGGAAAAAAAAAACAAAGAGCAAAACCAAATGTCCTCTTTTTTGTATAACTTCTTTTACTCTTTTAGTTGTTGCTTCTATCAGTAGCTCCTTTTATTGCTGAGTGTTATTCCATTGCATGTATTTACTATAATTTCTTTATCAATTTGGCTGTTAACTGATATTTGCATTGTTTCCAGTAAAATTGAAGATATGTAGACCTGATAAGCTAGCTCTTTGACTCTTAGTCATATATCTTAGGGAAATTTTTGCATGCTTATCTATCTATCTATCTATCTATCTATCTATCTATCTATCTATCATCTATCTATCTGATCTATCTGTCGGCTCTATCTATCTATCTGATCTATCTGATCTATCTTCTATCTATCATCTATCTGATCTATCTATCTATACTTTTCTGCATGTACTGTGTATTTTATAGTTAAAACAAAAAAATGAGAAGTTATATCTACACAAAATTTGAAATTAGGCAAAACTAGGCCTGAATTCCTATTCAGCCTGATAATTTGTGACCTTCTAAAAGTCTCTAGTTTCCCCATCTTATAGATGAAGATGACAACAGTACTGAATTCATAGGCATATTGTAAGAATGAAATTGGATAATACATATGTGAGGTTGACCGAAAGGATGGAGAGGCAGACTCAGGGTCAGATTTAGCAAGTTTAGTTCAACCAGCCAGGCTGGCTGCCTCACCATAGGCAGTGAAGGCAGCAGCCTGGCTTACAGACTATGGGGGTTATGTAGGGGGTTGCAGGTAGCCGGGTGCTATTCTAAGAAAAACTGCATCTTTGTTCTCAGGGCCTGACATTCTGCTTAATTGGGTCAACATTCTGGGTTTGAGAGCTGGATGCAACCACACTGTGGAACCTAGGTGCCCTGTTTGTAAGGCTTGAGGCTGTTTTTGTTAGGAGCTCGGCTTAGCAGGGCAGAATGGGGAGGGAGGGGGTCTTTGGGCTTGCTGTGACCCTAACAACATATAAACTAGATTACTGGTGCCTTCACTTAGAAAAACAAACTCAGGTGTCAATGGACATTGCCAATCCTATATAACAACAAACTGATAACTTACTATGTCTCTCTTGAGTAAATTTCATTTTATTGTAATTGAAAATAAAGATAAGACTTGGTAGCTCATGAGAAAATGAAAGACTGAGAGTTGAATTATAAATTGGTATTATGGTTTTCCTTCTCTTGTTTGAGTATGCAGCTTTCCTTTGGCTTAGAGGATAGATCTAAAATACATTCAAAATTTAAAGTGGAAGGAAACTTACTAAATGGCTTGGTTACGTCTGCCCCCTAGTGGTCAATGCTCTACAAACTAGAGAGATGCTGAGGAAGGAATTCTGGTTTGAATAAAAACGAATAAGGCTAATTCATAACAAATAACTATCACAACAAAAATTGTTTAAATTTGTAATGTGATTAAAAATATGCAATCTTTAAATGTAAAACATTTTCATCCCGGTGTTTAATATGCAATAGTATTTGGAGACGCTGTGTTCCGTATTACATTTTGATATTTCTGGAATTTTATCAAATTGATTATTCATACATATTTGCACTTTAGGCTGACATTAATGTATCTTATTTTAGCACATTTGTCAACCTGTAGAATAGACATTTGAATGCACAATTCTCAGAGATTATAGTGATCAACAAATATGTAAAATTGGTACTTTTGCCTTTTGCTTTTTGTAACTGTGATCCCTCATTACATAACTTTGGATAATAAAGTTTTGAAGTGATTTATATATGCATGTGATTTGTACAGACATTTTCAAGCAGGACAAACATGCTTCAAGTGCCACTTTCCCTCAATTTTAATTTACAGTGGATTTAGGATTATTCTATAAGAATCAAGTGTTTACAAGTTGGTTACAATAGCAAATTGCTATGAAAACATGACAATATGCTAATTCTTCATTTACAGAGATTTACAGTCAATTTCTTTCAGTTACACTGTAGTAACTCCAGACTTCTTAGAATGGTGTATTAGTCAGGGTACTCCAGAGTCAAGTAACCAATAGAATATCTATGTCCATGAGAGGGAATGTTTTAGGGGAACAGACTCATCTGATTATGGAGGCTGAGAAGCCACACAACAAGCCAACTGCAACCTGAAGACTATAGGATGCTGGTGGCATGGCTCGGTTCAAGTCTGAAGATCTCAGAACCAGGGAAGCTGATGGTGTTACTCTCAGTCCAAGGCCAAAGACCTGAAAACCTGGGCTAGGGTAAGAAGTGGGAGCACTGGGCCCTTGTGCAAATCCTGGAGTCCAAAGGCTCAAGAGCCTGGAGTTCTGATGTTCAAGGACAGGAGACGAAAGGCAAGCCAGCTGCAAGAGAGAAAGCTAATTTGCCTTTTCTCTGCCTTTTTGTTCTATCTGGGTTCCCAGCCAGTGGAAGGGGGCCCAGGCACATTAAGCGTGGATCTGCCTCACTCAGTCAACCAACTCACATGCCAATCTCCTGCTGAAACACTCTCATAGACACACCTAGAAAAAATGCTATTACCCACTCTGTACGTTGTAATCCAGTCAAAGTGAAATCTAAAGTTAACCATCACAGATGGCTTTCCTAAACTGGAATTAATTTCTCTGTCATCTGTATTCTGCTGATTCTTTGTAGATACCAGTTTAACATACTATAAGCATTATTATACGACATGTTAATTACTTAGCTCCGTGGAGTTAAGCATTATGACACTACGTGTTAATTATTTCACAACATGTCTCTGTACTTGGACACTGCTTTTTGTGGTCATGGGTTCAATTAGCATAATTTATGCACATAATGGATATTCAACACTATTTTGGAAGAGCAAATGAAGTGATTTAGAAAGCATAAAGGCTTATAGGATGTGAACCTAATTTGTTAAAAGCCAATTGAGAACAACAACAAAGCAACTATTTTTAAACATAAAGGACTAAAGTAGGAAAAGGCTAAGAGAGATGGAATTGAAACCACTACCGTTTTTGTTAGCCAATCTTAATGCACATCTGTGTTCATCAGACCTCAGGCAGAAAATGAAAGCAACTCCAGGTCTTGTCACAAAGGCCATTAAAGGGAGAAAGTTGTCTACAAGTGTTGAGAAAGCTGAGCAGGTAAATCAACATAGAGAATCAAGTCATTGGTTGGCCAAAACTGGAAGCCTCTATCCCCGTGAAGGGAGGAGACACAGTGTGACGAGGAGGTGTTACCGGAACCGAGAAGCGGAAGCTGTTTGGAGGAAACCACAGTGGGACTTCCGGTGAGAAATGAAACTGTCCGGGGGCTGCCAGGTGGAAACTGTAGCCGCGGAGGCATAGTTATTTCTAGACATCAAGGCCAAGAGAGCAAGAGAGGAGCAGACATACTCTTGGATGTCTGCACTGTAGTCCTGAAATCTTTAGCTAGTATTTCCCATTAGCCAGACAGAGGCGTAAAGCATGAAGCGGGAGTCTGGAAAACACAGTCTCCAGGGATGGGCAGTCCTGTGAAATAGACCAGAGTTGGATGCAAGCCTGAGGAACGGATCTAGAGGCAAAAATGCTGGTGTTCCGTTACCCCTTGTTTCCCCACAACTTACATTCCAACCTCTCCAGTCTTTGCTCCATTCCTAAACACAGAATTATTGTTAATGCTGGCTGAGCACAGTGGATCACGCCTGTAATCCCAGCACTTTGGGAGGCCGAGGTTGGGTGAACCACTTGAGCTCAGGAGTTTGAGACCAACCTGGACAACATAGTGAGACACTAATCTGCAAATAATAAATAAGTAAAAGAATTTATTTAAAAAAATATGTCCATGCCTCTGAACCATTCCCTATACTACTCCTGTATTCTAAAATGCAATCTCTATGTTCTTTCCTATTAGAATTCAACAAATTGTTCAGAACCCAATTTGAATGCCACCTCACGAAATAACGTTTTCTTATACTACTAAAGTATTCCATTGGCACTCCCCGTACTTAGTGCTTTGATGATACTACTCTTGTAGCAATAATTTTTGCTTTACAATATATATGCATATGTCTTTCTCTGGTAATATTAGAAAACATTTTTAGCTATTGCTTTGACTAAAAATCCCCAAAGATTCAACACTTTCATTAGTGTCAAATGTGTGAGTTCTTGTATTGTTACAACAAAAAGTGGAATTCTGAAAAAAAATAAAGATCACTAAAACCACAGGAGTTGGAGAATGATTTTCCTCAACGCTTCTTGAACTAATGTGTGTGTTTTTCTATATAAAGTCATCCCATCAAATTATTGTATTTTGAAATATTGAAAATATTTGAAGTATACAGTATAATTTTCTTCCTTTCAGTAGTTTATTACTTATAATAAATTTAAGGCTCTAAAGTTTCTTTCCAAGAATTTTAAATCATTCAGGCTGCATTTAAAAAAATCTTGCCTTTTTATTTTCAATTTGAAAATAAAACTTGAGACATCTATTAAGATTCTGTTAAAAACAGTGGGGGCTTAAAAATTGTGGAAGGAAGTAGATCTAACTGTATAATTTTTTAAAGAAAGCCATTTTTTCCCACCAGAGAAATTTTACTTATAGAAAACACACACTACTTATGTGGAAATTAAATATTCAAGCATCTATTACTAAAAGGCTGGATAATTAGATTATCGGATATTTTCAATTAGTCTCGGTATTATAGGTATTTCCCCAGGCCCTGCTAGCCTGAGTGGATAAAGAAGCAAATAATACAGGTTGATATAATAATGCTAACACACACATACACACACACAAATACAAACACACGCAAACACACACATGCACACACATATGCATGCTCACCTTTGTCTGAACTTACGTACAACAGAGTCAACTTTTCCTTTAAGAGTATGAGTTCCAGGTAGATTCTCTGGGTGCCTCAGAACGTGACTTGCTGAAGCTGTTGACCACTGGGTTCCTCTTTTCATATGTAGACAGAGCTGCTCCCTAACTCCAGTACCCAATAAGCGGCTCCTTCTCTCTCACAAATTCTGATAATGCTGAGGGTGGCAGTTGCCAGATTTAGTCGCAAAGTGCCATACTTCAAACAGTCCCATTCTCAGGAAAGCCTCTCTTTAGTTATCATCCCTGATGATACTCTGCTCCCCTGACAGCACTGCACCCTGAAGAGTCACCACAGAGAGCAGGTGTGCACCTCGATCTAAGGCTATGAGCCACTCCCATGAGACATTACCTGATGTGGTATGCCCCAGCTCCCAGTCCAGGGACTATGGCATGTATTATATCTTCCAGGGCACCACGGAGAACTTCCTTCAGACCAGAGATGGCGGGAAAAAGCATTTCTCTCCTAGGCATGGAGAGGTTAAAGCTGCAATAGATGTCAAGATTTTGTCTTCACTCTTTTTGGAGAATCTATCATCACTATTGCAACTCAAAGTTGTTTACAAAAATAAGCGCATTAAATTTTTTTGGAAAATTCTTTTCTTCTAAATACAGAGACAATTTTGTCTCATCTTCAAGACAAGGCCACAGAGGATCAGAAAGGTATAGGTAGTGCAGTTTTCTTTAATAAGAATGGAGGCTGATTCATTAGCACAAATGTTAGGGTTGGTTGGTATCTGCAGATGTAGCTTCAAAGTACATATTTCCAAGTATGTCAAATAAAAATTTTCCTGGTACTCTTGGAAGAGATAATTCACCTATTCAACAACATTCTTTATTGAAAATCCATGTTCCATGGCCTGGGCCTTAGGAAGTTCATTTCTGTACAAAGTTTGGTCATAATGATCACTGGGATGGTGAGACTGTACCTTTAGAGATGTCAATCAGAGCTACTGAGTGCCCAGCTTGGATTAAAATGATACCACCTGATTGCATCATAGGAATGCCAAGGACATGTACTTCAGCATTCAGATCTCTGTCAGTCATTTCAATATCACAATATCTAGAAATTTGCAATTACTCTGTAGTCTCCACAAACTTGAGATATTCTTTCAGAGTCTTGGGCTCTGGGTTTTGGAGGCTCACTCATTTACTGTTGCTATTTTGCTACTTTTCCAGGCGTATTTTGTTTTTAAAACATTTAGCTTTCATCTAAGCTGCATTTTCTATTCACTCCATATGCAATGAAAATATCCTAATCCTAAAATTGTGTAAGTGGTAAGTTACAAGGATGAATAAGTATTCATATTCAAGAAAATTGATTCCTTCCAATCTTCGTGATTATGATTCATGAGATTCTCCACCGTGCAGGGTATTGTTCCAGATTCTAGAGTCTGAAGAGGACAGCATTCAAATGTGACTTTGGAAGCCTAGATTCAACATTGTTCTCTATCTGTAAGTAGCCCTGTGATTTGAGGCTAATTTTCTTATTTCTATAAGATTTCGGCTTTCTATTTGTGAAATAAAGGGGTTGAACTTCACAGGATTAATTCTAGGCTCCTTTCTAGGTCTGAAATTCTATGATATTACAACTATAAAAATCCTGATGTAAATATTTGCAAATACAGTATAAGCAGTTAAAACTCTGTAAAGTATAAACTTGTAACACATGATGTTCTAAGCAATGTAACTTGATTTGGAAAGTATCATTGATGAGCTGGAGATGAAAAAAGTACTGGAAAAAAGACTGGCAACCTGTAAGCTGCAGATCATCTTTTTGTGACTTTTATCTCACCTTCCTCTGGTTTTCTATTCAAAACAAGTTTTATCACAATTTGCAGCTAAGTAGAGTCAAAGTAGGATACAAAATCAATCATATTTATTTTGTTTTCATACATCATTTAAAATTACCAAATGTACCAAGTATCTGTAATGGGTCCCAGTTTATCATTTGTGAGCTCAAATGACAAGACTGTATGTCCAGAGAAGTGAGAATACCATTTCATTACTTCCACCAGGTTAGGTCTCTGCGACCAAGAAGAGACAAGCTTTTCGTTGGCAACGAGACCTGTGCAGTGGGGAGGAAAGGAGAAGGATAGACCAAGCAGATAGTAAGAAAGATGGGGGAGCTGCAGGTGAGAGAAGGGCCGGATAGTCTGGGAACATGACTGCAGAGAAAGAATCATCTTAGTGCAGCATCTTAGTGCAGGCGTGGGAAGCCTCATCAGTGATTGTTGATCTGGATGATGGCTAGGTGGCTCCGTTCAGCTGCCAATTTTATCTTTTCTCCTTTTTGCTATTAGTCACAAAATGAATCAGTTGCATTAAGAGCCAGTATAAGTCATAAAACAACAAACATTAACAATGTTATTTTCCCTGCACAACATTTATTATTGTTGTTTTCCCTCAATGCTAGTTATGAATACATTGCAGAAATTTAGAATAATATACAGGATTATAAGACAAAGACTCACAAGGGCTAATTGTATCCCATGTTCTCTTTTTAATTGTTACTTATTAATTTATACGATGCTTCAGGGTAGTCAAATCCCCTCACCGAAATCAAAGACAAGGAAAGCCATCAATGGATACTGAAATGAAATTTAGAACACCTAAAGAAATTCATTGTTTACTTATTCTTTCCCAAGTGCCTGCCAAAAAGTACTTGGCTATGCAAACAGGTAGAGAATTAGGCAGCATCTTAGATGCACAAAACAGCCTCCATCACTGGAATCTTCCAAAAAATGACTCATTAAGAGGAGTTTTATCAAGTATCAAAGGGGTGACCTGCTGTCTTGATGTGCTACTTCCTAGCTGGAGTTGTGAAGACGCTTCAGAAAGAGCCCAATCAAAGCAAAACTGTAAAGTAGGGCTTTTTATTTGAAATGTTTTCATTTCATATTTCCTCATCTCTCTCTTCCTCTTGCCTTGTTATGGTCACTCCATCTTTTAGCACCTAGCAGTTAGGCCATATCGTTTCCTTTTAGATCTTTGAAAAGAATAATACCAGTAGTAGCACTTTTTGTGTGATAAATGCTATAAGAAATATTATCTTAATTATCCTTCCCAAGAGCTCTTGAGATAGGAACTATTATTGTTCCCACTTTTCAAACAAAGTCTTAAAAGCAGGAAGAGTTTTGTACAAGGTCAACTAGCTGGTACACAGGAAAGCCAGAACTTGAACGCAGATTTGTATGACATTGTTGTTGTTGCTTTAACCTCATGCTGTGTTCCAGCTTTATTTATGTGTTTTTTCCTCTGGATCAAGGATATGAGAGTTTTGTTTTTGTTTTTTTTTTTTTCACCAAGGGCTTGTTTTGAATAGAGTATTTTTTTTTTTTTTTTTTACTAAGGAAATGCCCTTAAGAACCAGATAAATACACCTCCAAAAATAGTTCAGTTTGGAAGAAATAGTTTTGGCTGAAATTTTCCAAGGACTTCTCAAATCATATCCCCAATTCCACTGCTTTTCAAGCTAGCCCAACTTCTAGTGTGAGATGAAGATAAGCCAAGAAACTAGAAAAAGTATCACTGCCAGATAATAAGACCAGCTCCCTCCAGTCAGCATTCCCATATGACAGAGCAAGGCCATAAGCTACCTTTACCTTCTGAATGCCTGAGCACAGTGGCTTTGCTTCCTGTAATCCACATGCTGCATATCACTCTGAGTTCTGCTGAGCTGGGCCCAGGACATGAGCAGTGTTACAGGTGGCCAGAGCCCTGACACTTTATTCCTGCTGACCTCATTTAGTCTAATTACTTTTTCCACAACCTTTGGAATAGGGTGTTTTAGAGACCCGTATATGGTGTGCATCAGAATTGTACCAGACAGCTGGGATGACAGGTCTGGGACTTGATCAATGCATTCTACCCTTCCCCTCGAAAGAAATGGAAAATCAAGGCTGAAAAAATTTGACATCTCTAGAAAAAGGCAAAGCATGAGACTCATCCATGTCTGACAAATGCTCAGCCTGATATTGTGCTAGGAAATGGAGACATCAAGGTAAATAAGATCTAGTCCTTGATGGCATTCACATAAGGCATAAATTAAAATTGTCAAAAGATCATGGTCTATAGATATTTATATTTCCAGAGCAGATGAGTTTGTTTTTTTCCTGCAGATCAATGATAGTCATTTGTATGACATTTTCCTATTATTTGCTATTGATACTAAGAAAACTTAAAAATTCACGATTCCAGGTATAGAACAATAATTAAATATAGTGTACTTACAGAGTTGTTCACAAACCATAATTGTACAGAGCAGTGATTTTTTTCGAAGTCAGACAAATCCATATCATTATTATCCCTGAGATGCCTCTGTTGTGTCCCCTCCCAGTCATGATGCGTCCCTCCAGTATTATGATTTCTATGCCCTAGATTAATTAAAGTTTTTTCACTTTATATGGATAGAAATATGTTTGCACTCTTCTGTGTCTGACTTTTTTCACTCAACAGTATTTTAATTTATGTATATTATAAACCCATGCAACATTACACAATATTCATTTAAATTTAGTCTAATTACTCTGTCCACTGTCTCTTTATTTCTACTGAAGCTCTTCAAAATAGAGACTTCATTCATTTTTATAGTATATTATCCATGGTACACTGTCTGCCTGTAAGTTTACTTGATACTATGGAACATAGTATCATACTTAACAGTGATTATTGAATTCATTTAAATGATTGAAATTAAAGAACACTAGAGAGGGGAAAGTAAAATAAGTGAGTTTTAAGGACACACTGAAAGCAAAAGCCTGAATGGTAAATGAAGAACCACAGCAATTAGATTCTCACAATCAGGAGAATTTTCTCTGTTTATGCTTTGAATCTTGCCAATGTTCCACAAACCAATCTTGTTAATTACATTCTGCAAGATTTTGTTTGAGGATTCTTTTTTCTCCTTGAAACACCAAAATCTTGCCAAATTGCCCTTTGTGTTTCATTAGCCATTCTTTGTTTTTCTTCTTTTTACAGTCTAATGAATGTTCAGTCTTGTGATTTCTTTGAAAAAAAACTTCATCATGTACAGGCCTATTGCTCTATTAGAATATTATCAGCTGTATTCAATCTACGAAGCTATTATTTGTTGCAGAATCTATTTCAAGTTAATAATTTCTATATATAATTAAAGAGTTTCTAGAGTTTTTGCTTTATTCATGAGTCAGAGTACTGCTCTGCCTATGTGTTGCTTACAGCAAGGCCTGCTTTTAAGAAATCAACAAATCTCATGCTGGGGTTTGCCACTTTTCCAATTTGGGAAAACGAGCATTCTATGGATAGCAGAGGACAACAATAAAAAGTGAAAGATGGCGGTAATTTGGCTTTGAGTACTTTGTCTGCAGCAAAACTGTATCTGCAATGGAACCATGATAGCAAGGACAATGGGGGTATCCAATGGCAATTCAGACCTAAGTAGTCACTGCACATTCACACAGTCTCTCAAAGACATTTCATCTTCTAAAGATCTCCTTGGAACACAATTCTGTTTCTATGTAGGTCATACTTTGGACTCTTCTGTGTCACACAATTGTATTATCTTCAGAACTATAAAATGCATCCTTTTGACATTCAGTGAAAATATTCTTTATACTATAAAGACATTTCCCAGGATTTCCAGGCTAAGGTGGATTTTTGTTGGAATTAAGTAGCGTTATTATTTGGCGATTCTAGTAGAAAAAATAATGGAGACTATTTACTTTTTAAAAGAGAGAAAACATTTTCCACTTCTGATTTTAAGGGAGTAGTTTACATCCGAACAAATTTCCTGTCTTGGGATAAACAATAAAAACTGTATACAATTTTTTTAAAGAGAAAATAAAACAAAACAGCTCTTTCATAGCACTAGAGAAGAACGGAGGCAACCAGAAATAAGAAAAAAATATACCAAGTTGGCCTGGTGCGGTGGTTCACGCCTGTAATCCCAGCACTCTGGGAGGCGGAGGCGTGCAGATCACGAGGTCAGGAGATGGAGACCATCATGGCCAATATGGTTGAAACCCCAACACTGCTAAAAATACAAAAAGTTCCTGATATTCAGAGTCCCCAGAAGATTCAGTACTATTTTCCTTAAAAAATAAAAAGGCATTATGGTCATATAGGATTTGGAAGAAATACGCTGAGGACAAACTGTTTTTGGAATTAACTTCAGCTGCTCAATAACCACCTTGTCGAGAAAGGATGGCTTATCAATTTAGTGGTTATTCTCAGTGTTTGCTCCAGAAATAGCTTGCTTGACTTTTCTCCTTCGGAGTAATAGATTCTAAACATGAATGAGAAATTATTCAATATGACTCACGGTTCTGTCAAGAAGGAAATGTGGAATGAGACAGGATTTTTTTGTTCTTGTTGAAATTTTACACTTGTTAATGAATGACTTCTAGTTATGATTGGTATAAAACTTGACTGGATTCCTGCACACGTTCAGTTGGATCATCAGTAAGAAAGTAAGTGACTGGCTGTTGGGCTGAAACAGCATTAAAATACCGACATTTGTCATCTCTTGATGAGTCAAATCAGAGGATAGTCTGATAAATGAAGAAATTAAAAAAGAAAGGCAGGATAGATAGCCATAAGATAATAAAGGCATATGATCATACACATCCAACTGTGAGTCAGATTGTTATAGTGCAGAAATGTGCACTAGAGTTAAAAAAAAAAACCTTAAAAAATCCTCCCCAAATAATAATCAATTCATGCAAATGTTTTAAACTCAAATGAGAATGTGTTACAAATGCATTTTAGATGGACATAAGGATACTTCCATTCCAAGGCGAGTTTCCAGCTTTGGAGAAGGAAAATCAACACTGATATTTATGGTAGATTGGGAGATTTTTTTTTTTTAACCTCTTTAGGAAACCACATCCTCTTTTTCCCCAAAAGAGTACTTCTAACAAAGGAATTAATTCAGCAGAGTTTCACTAACAAAGAAAAAACTTAGAACATATCAGTATGAGGGCAAAACATTGCTTCAGTGCAGGTATCCTTAGCAAGAAATTCAGTACTTCAGTGAAAAGACTTTCTGCACTTTCTCCTGCAAAATTGTAAAATTGCTCAAGTCAAAAAGCAAGACTGAGTTTTGGAAAGACAAGTAATTGAAAGGACCAGTAGATGGCATAAATAAGTCAGGATAGACTTGAAGGTTCAGTGAAAGAAACAAGGACAATTTGGTAGCTCCTTACTTTTATGTCTCCCGTGTCTGTTTAAGCTTGCACTATTTGCCTCTGTAATCCTAGCACGCTGAGCTACTACTGTGACTTTAGTTCACACTTAAGAAGGATTCCCTGAGCATAAAGCCTCAAAACTTAAAGAAATGATGAGGTCAAAAGAGAATTATATTTATTATCATTATTTTCCTACTTCCATCCTCATACCTTTTTTTCTTTCTCCCTTTCTTTCTTCTTTCTTTTCATTCTATCTCAAGTGTGAATATCTGGGCCATTTACACTCCTGGTTTGCCGATGTCATTGGCTGCTCATCCATCTCTAGTTTTTATTTTTCCCTTTTTCCTAGACTGCAGCACTCATCTCCTCTACAGGTATTGACACGCGTGCATCTGCTGTTTATGCTTGGCAGTATATGTATGTACACTTATAAAATATGTAGTGTTTTGTGAAGGTATAGATTTTTATTTTTCGTACATAGTGTTATGTTGTTGATTTCTTTGTTTTTTTCGTTTCACGCAATACCAGGTTCCTAGGAAACACTGAAGTTGCTGTTGCTTCCAACTGCAACATTATTTCCATAGATGTACCTACTGCATTTTAACTGGCTATTCCTTTAGAGATGAACAATATAGGACTTGGTTATTAGACAGTAATCTTTTGTCTTTCCATTTCTTAGGACATTTTAAGACTTTAAAAATACATTTTGTAAAATGGTTTTAAAAATTTGATGAGCATTACTGCTAAATAAGGCAGAGAAAACAAGGGGTGTGTGTGTGTGTGTGTGTGTGTGTGTGTGTTGGAAAAAGCCTTCTTACCCCTCCGCTACTAATCTGCTCTCTTCCTTTAAGCCTTCTAAAATGGTTTTCTGATTATTACTACTACTAATTTTTACATTTTTATGTAACATAAGTATGAAACACAAGGAACTATGTTTATTTCACCCTTAGAGTTTTGTCCCTCTTGTTCTAACAATGTATTTTGAAGAAAGAACAAAAGTGAGAATGTTATAAAATTTAAAACCTGGTGTTTTTTAGCCCACATAATGACTATTCCTAATATGAATCTTCTCCACCTGTGTAATACTTTTTATGGAAAATGAATGTATACTCTGTGGCATTAAACATCAATAAAATATCTGTGTCAGATAGACAGGCAATATTGGTGGGGTAGAAAGACCATATTCCTTATTATATGCCGGGCATGGCAAAGTGTTTCTATCAGGACTGCTATGGGCTGCATTGTGTTCCCTCAAAATTTATGTTGAAGTCCTAATGCCCCACCTGAATATATTGGACATAGGTCTTTTAAGGAGGCCATTATGGTTAAATGAAGTCATAAGGACCCTGATTCGATAGAACTCATGTCCTTATGAGATGAAGAGACATCAATGCTCTCTCTCTCTCTCTGCCATGTGATCACACAGCAAGAAGGAGGCGCTCTACAAGCCGGGAAGGGAGTGTCCACCAGAACATGACCATGCTGTCACCCCGCACAATATCTGCACAAAGGCCCAGGTAATAAGTATTTTAGGCTTATGTACATGACAGCATTGTAAGACTTATTCTGGAGAACCTCTCTAAGGAGTTGACAGTTGGTTGAGAAATCAATCACGAGGGGGAACCAGTTACCCAAAATTCAAGGTGTTCTTTGCAAAGTAAACAGCAAGTACAAAGGCTTTGAGGTGTGGAGGTGGCATCCAGCTTGTGGGGGCAATGAGATGCTCAGGACAATCTTAGGGCCAACATGTCTGGTGTAGAGTGTGAGTGAGACAGATACGGAAGGAAAATGAGACAGATAGTGAGGTCATGATGAAGACACAGAAAGGAACGTGGATTTTATCATAAGGATTATGAGAAGATTTTGGAGTGCATATGTGTGTATATGTAACTTTATATTTATTTGAAGCCTGAAAGTAACTTGATCTGACTTACGTTTAAAAAATAATAATAATTTCGTCTACTAAATGGAGTAGAAACTGGGAGCTCTGGTAGGGGGCAATTGCAAACCTGGAACACTGGTGCTAGAAGGAGTAGGTAGATTTCAGATATTCTTTAGAGGCGGAGTCATCAAGTCTTGTTCATGGATTATAAGTGGAAGGCAAGGGAAAGAGTAATGAAGCGTTGTGTTTTGGTTTCAACAACTATAATAAGGGTGGTGTATTTCAAATGAGAAAATAGGAAATGAATAGTGTTTTTTTTCTGATGAGAAGGCAGTGAGAGTTTATTCTGGACATGTGGAATTACTGAATAGGCAGTTATACGTACAAGTCCACATGTCAGTAGAGAATGTGGGTTATAGTGTGGTCAGCAGCACAGAGATGGATGAAAAGCTATGGGACTATATAGGAGCCCCCAGGGAAGGAATGAGCCGAGAAAAGAAAATAAAGGACTTGTAGAGGCTGAGTGAGGAAGGAGGAGCCATCAAAGGGCACCAAGAAGAAGCTGTCAGTGAGTCTGGAAGAACCCTTGCAACAGAATAGAGTATAAAATGAAAGTGAAGAGCAGAGAGGAGTTCAAGAAGGAAAAAGAGGCCAATTGCTTTGGACGCTGCTGAGAGGTTATGAAGGACGAGAACAGAGTGATGATCACTGGATTTGAGAGTGGAGGTTGTTGGTGGACCTGACTAGAGCAGTTTCTCTGTAAGAAGGGGACCAAAGTACTAATGAGCAGTGTTGAAAAGAAAATGAGTGTATGGATCTGGAGGGGAAGAAGGAAAATAGGATGAACATTGAACTTGTCTGATAAGCCTGAGTTTGAAGTTGATCTCTACCACTTAGTAACTGAACCATCTGGGAAAAAAAGCACTTAATTTCTCTGAATTTTATCTTGCTTCTCTGTAAATTGTGAATAAAATGAAATACCACACATAAGTGGTGTTATGAGGATTAAATGAGGTAATGTAAGTATCTTAGTTCATTGTATTGCTATAAGAAAATACTGTAGACTCGGCAGTTTACAAAAATAAATTTATTTCTCACAGTTCTGAGGACTGGGAAGTCCAAAACCAGGGAGTTGGCAGATTTTGCATCTGGTGGGAGGTGCCCTATGATTCCAAGATGGTGCCTTGTTGCTGCATCCTCCAGAGGGAATAAATGCTGTGTTGAAAGGAATGGAACGTGCAAAAAGGTGTAAATTTCCTCCACCAAGTGCTTTTGTAAAGGGACCTAATCCCATTCATGAAGGCAGAGTCTTTATGACTCAATCGCTGCCTAAGGTCACAGCTCTTAATACTGTTGCACTGGGGATGAAGTTTCAACATGAATTTTGGAGGGGATACCATCATTCAAACCATAGCAGTAGGTTAAGTCCACAATGCACACAATAGGTACTTTACAAGTGTCATTTTCCTTTTCCTTTCACATTCTATTTATGTGATCCAGCCATTGTCCAAGTAATGAATATTTCCCAAGAGCCACAGGTGGCCTTTGCATTTGCCAAAAAACTCTAGTGTTGAGTACAAACACAGCTAAAAGAAAAACAAACAAACAAAAACAAACAAACAAAAAACAACTTTGCTGCTCAAGTTTCTTCAGCTGTGCATGACGTGCAATAAGCATCATTATTATTGATACCTGGGTACCACACACATGGGTGAGTAAAAGGGCGGTCACAACATAGTCATAAAAACTCTCTGGCCTCTATCAAGAAGATCTGATGTAAGATTATTCACAACTAAGGTATTCCATTGTACAGACTGAGTGACACTATAACATATAGAAGCCAAGGATGATACACTTCTATTCAGTAAAGCAAGACTGGCATTGTAGAGTGTAGGGGTCATGAGAAGTTCTAGGAACCTTGTGGTATGTTGCCATTTAATTGCATTGCACACGAACATAGAATAATTTTATTGCATTGTACATGCAATAGAAAAACAGATTGAGAGGAGCTAGTTCATGGTCTTCCCTGAGTCTTACACAGTGTCGCTTTTCCAGGAGATTCTAACACACAGCATACCACATTGGCATCTACAATCAAAGGAAAATGAGTGATTCCAATTGAAGAACCTGCCAAATTTAATTTACCTTCTTTTAAGCATGTATCCTTATTTCTCCCTTTTCTCACTCCTGCACCTGCTACTAAGAAAAAAACATTCTCTTTAAGCTTTATAATTAAAAAATACTTTACTGGTTAAAATACTTGTTTATGTAATAACAATAATAATAACTAATTACATCAAGCTCGATGAGTTGTATATCACGTTTCAGCCAAGTAGGACTCAAAGCAGCCGAGCTATTAAATGCTGACAAGTGATAATGGAAAAGACTGCTCAGCCTTAACTATAGTGATGCTACCAGCAGCGCTATAATTATAATTTCCTCTTTCATTAAGGACCATAATTGGCCATTGATTTTTATGTAAAACACCATTGACTTCGACAGAAATTCCTTATGCATAGTAAAAGGAAAATATGGCCTTTGGTACTTCCTTGAATGCTTCTAAAACATTTAAACTTTTATTCTGGTTTTTTTTTTTTTTCCTTGAGACAGAGTCTTACTCTGTCACCCAGGCTGGAGTGCAATGGTGCAATTTTGGCTCACTGCAACCTCCACCTCCCAGGTTCAAGTAATTCTTTCACCTCAGCCTCCTGAGTAGCTGAGACTACAGGCACCCTCCACCACACCCAGCTAATTTTTGTATTTTTTGTAGAGATTGGGGTTCTCCATGTTGGCTAGGCTAGTCTTGAACTCCTGACCTCAGGTGATCTGTTCACCTTGGCCTCTCAAGGTGCTGGGATTACAGACAGGCGCCGCAGTGCCAGGCCTGAACTTTTACTCTTTACATGCACACACAGTGTGATTGGGGGTCCTGCCACACAAATTTTCATCCTGTTCTTCATATCTTTTTTTCTGTTAGACAGTATATGTAAAATTCCTGCAATTTTTCTTGAAATATTTATTACTTTTTGAAATAAGTTTGTATGGAATCATATTCCCAAAAGAAATATAGCACAGGTAGCATCTGTTTGAAGATAGGTAAGTTCAAGAGAATAATCTTTTCCTGCATTTCATGCCACGTTTTGCTCTGTTCTATTAGTGTTTTTGTTTGTGTGTATGTTTGCATGTTTGATAATGTCTGAAGTCTGTTAATTTCTTGAAGATGTTGAAACATGCTAGAAAGGAGGCAAATTCCCGTTTATCCCAACTACCCACTCACCATTCCAGCCACACATCCATCCCCACTCCACCTTCTTGCCAGACATAGACTAGGGCACTTACACCCCTTCTATTACATAGGATCAACCACATTTATTATCAGGCAAGCACAGTGCCACAAATTCCATAATAACCAGCATGTAACCATCATGCTTTTGGCCCATTTTCACTTGCCATCAAAGCTGTAGAGCTGGACAATGGTGAGTTATTAGATCTCTAGTCAATATTCCTTATGCCTTTCTTTTCTCTTTTTATTTTCCTGGTTAGAGCTTCATGCTTGAGAAAATTGAACCCCTGCCACCTTGCTAAGTAAAAGCGATCCCTTGGACAATCTTCGTTGTCCTTCAATGGGTGAGAGCATCCTGTCTCTGTCACTTACTGAGCATCGTGGAGGAAGGTCCTGGGGACTGTGTTTGGCTGTGGGTAGCATCTTTAGGAGTGACGTTGATTTTAGTCCCAAGCAGTCTTGTGGCAAAATGAAATATGAATCCCCTGTTGTTTATGATTTTTTTTTTAAAAGCAAAGCATGCCCAAACTGTTAGAATTCACTGTGGTTTCATGAGTATCAATCTTTGTGTGAATTGGGAGTTCTAGTTCCACTAGTCTTACCTGCTAAATATAGTAACCCAACTGCTCTGGGAAAAGTCACTGACTATTACAAGCTGAGGGCTGAGAATCTCTATGGCTGCTTATCAAACCAATCCAAAATTTTGGTGCCAAACAGTAACTTATGCTTGCCTACTTGCCCATTTACCCTGGAGGGTAGGCAGATCTAGGGTGAATGCAATTGTTTGGCTCTGCTTCAACCTGCAGCTCCAGTTGGAATTGGCTACTTTTATTTTTTAAACTTTCATTGTAAGTTCAGGGGTACATGTGCAGGTTTGCTATATAGGTAAACCGTATGTTGCAGGAATTTGATGTAAAAATTATTTTGTTGCCCAGTTAATAAGCATATTACCCAATAGGTAGTTTTTCAATCCTAACCCTCCTCCCACCCTCCAGTAGGTGCAGGTGTCTGATGTTCCCTTATTTGTGTTCATATGTATTGAATGTTTAGCTTCCAATTACAAGTGAGAACATGTGATATTTGATTTTCTGCACCAGCATTACTTTCCTTAGGATAATGGCTTCCAGTTCCTTCCATGTTGCTGCAAAGGACATGATCTCATTCTTTTTTTTAGGGTGCATATGTACCAAATTTTCTTTATCCAGTTTACCATTGATGGGCATTTAGGTTGAGTCCATGTCTTTACTGCTGCTAATAGTACTGCAATTAACATATGTACGCATATGTCTTTATGGTAGAATGATTTGTATTCCTTCAGTCAAATGCCCTCTCAACTGAACTATCTCAGCTTACCACAAATATTTTATATTCCTTTGGGCATATACCCAACAATGGAATTTCTGGGTCAAATGGTAATTCTATTTTAAGTTATTTGATAAATTGCCAAATTTTTTTTCCAGAATGGTTGAACTAGTTTAAATTCCCACCAACAATGCACAAGCGTTGCATTTCTCCACAACCTCGCCAGTAACTGTTATTTTTTTGACTTTTTAGTAATAGTCATTCTGACTGGTGTGAGGTGTTATCTCACTGCGGTTTTTGATTCGCATTTTTCTGATTAGTGATATTGAGCATTTTTTCATATGCTTGTTGGCTGCATGTATGTCTTCTTTCGAAAAGTGTTGGTTCATGTCCTTTGCCCACTTTTTAATGGGTTTGTTTGTTTTTTGCTTGACTTGTTTAAGTTTCTTATAGATTCTGAATGTTAGACCTTTGTTAATGTATAGTTTGAAAATATTTTCTCCCATTCTGTAGGTTGCCTGTTTACTCTGCTGATAGTTTCTCTTGCTGTGTAGAAGCTCTTTAGTTTAACTAGATCTCATTTACTAATTTTTTTTGTTGTTGTAATTGCTTTTGGCATCTTCGTCATGAAGTCTTTACCGGGTCCTATGTCCAGAATGGTACTAGGTTATCTTCTGGGGTTTGTATAGTTTTTGGTTTTAGACTTAACTTTTTAATGTATCTTGAGTTAACTTTTGTAGGTGATGTAAAGAAGGGGTCTAGTTTCAGTCTTCTGCATATGGCTAGTCAGTTGTCACAGTACCACTTGTTGAATAGGGAATCCTTTCCTCTTTGCTTATTTTTGTGGATTTTGTCAAATTTCAGATGGTTGTAGGTATGGGGCACTTACTTTTGGGCTCTCCATTCTTTCCACATTGGCCTATGTGTCTTTTTTTTTTTGTACCAGTGCCATGCTGTTTTTGTTGCTGTAGCCTTGTTATATACATGTTATATACATGCTATATACATGTTATATACATGTTATATACATGCTATAGTCAGATAACATAATGCACCCAGATTTGGTCTTGTCTAGGATTGCCTTGCTAAGCAAGCTCTTTTTTGGTTCCATATAAATTTTAAAATAGATTTTTTCTAATTCTATGAGGAATATCATTTTTAAATGAATAGCATGGTAGTTTTATATGAATAGAATTGAATGTAAATTGCTTTGGGCAGTATGGTCATTTTGATAATATTGATTCTTCAATCCGTAAGCCTGAAATATTCTTTCATTTGTGTCATCTCTGATTGCTTTGAGCAATGTTTTGTAATTCTCATTGTAGAGGTCTTTCATTTCTTTGGTTAGTAGCATTCCTAGGTATTTTATTCTTTTTGTGGCTACTGTGCGTGGGATTGCATTCTTGATTTGGCTCTCAGCTTGGATATTGTTGGTTATAGATATGCTACTGATTTTTGTACAGTGCTATGTATCCTGACATTTTGTTAAAGCTGTGTATCAGATCAAGGAGCTTTTGGGCAGAGATTATGGGTTTTCTAGGCATAGTATCATATCAACAGCAAACAGGGATAGTTTGACTTCCTGTCGTCCTACTTAGCTGCCTTCTATTTCTTTCTCTTGCCTGAAAGAACTAGCCAGAACATCCAGTACTATGTTGAATAAGAGTGGTGACAGAGGGCATCCTTGTCTTGTTCTGGTTTTCAAGGGAAATGCCTCCAGCTTTTGCCCATTCAGTATGATCTTAGTTGTGGGTTTGTCATAGATCGCTCTTACTGTTTTGAAGTATGTTCTTTCAATGTTTAGTTTTTTTGAGGGTTTTTAACAAGAAACGATGCTGAATTTTATCAGAGATCTGTTGTGTAGCTATTGAGATAATCATGTGGTTTTTGCTTTTAGTTCTGTTTATGTGGTGAACAACGTTTTTTGATTTACATATGTTGAACCAAACTTTGTATCCCAGGGATAAAGCCTACTTGATTGTGGTGAATTAGCTTTTTGATGTGTTGCTGGATTCAGTATGCTTGTATTTTGTTGAAGATTTGTGCATCTATATTCATCAAGGATATTGACCTGAAGTTTCCTTTTTTTCATTGTGTCTCTGCCTGATTTTAATATCAGGTTGATGCTTGTCTCATAGAATGAGTTAGGAAGGAGTTCCTCCTCCTCAATTTTTTTTTGATTAATTACAGTAGGAATCATATCAACTCTTCCTTATATGTCTGGTAGAATTTAGCTATGAATCCATCTGGTCCTGAAGTTTTACTGGTAGGCTATTTTTACTGATTCAATTTTGAAACCCATTATTGGTTTGTTTAAGAATTCAGTCTCTTCCTGATTAAATCTTGGGAGGTTCTATGTTTCCAGGAACTTACTCATTTCTTCTACCATCTCTAGCTTGGGTGCATAGAGGTATTTGTAGTAGTCTGTGAGAGGTTTTTTTTTTTTTTTTCCTGTGGGGTCAGTGGTAACATGCCCTTTGTCATGTCTGATTGTGTTTATTTGGATCTTTCTCTCTCTCCCTCCCTCTCTCTCTCTCTCTTAAATTAGTTTGGCTAGCAGTCTATCTATCTTACTAATTCTTTCAAAGAACCAGCTCCTGGATTAACTGATCTTTCATATGGTTTTTCATGTTTCAATTTCGGTTAGTTCAACTCTGATTTTGGTTATTTTCTGTCTTCTGCTAGCTTTGGGGTTATTTTGTTCTTGTCTTTCTAGTTCCTCTAGATGTGATGTTAGGTTATTAATTTGAGGTCTTTCTAGCTTTTTGATGTGAGCATATAGTGCCATAAACTTCCCTCTTAACACTGCTTTGGCTGTATTACAGAGATTCTGGCATGTTGTATCTTTTTTTCTCATTAGTTTTAAAGAATTTATTGATTTCTGGCTTAATTTCATTATTTATCTAGAAGTCATTCAGGAGCAGGTTGTTTAATTTCCATTTAATTGTATGATTTTGAGTGATTTTCTTGGCATTGATTTCTGTTTTTATTGCACTGTGGTCTGAGAGTGTGGTTGGTACAATTTTTTAAAAATATTTTTTGAGGGTTGCTTTATGCCCAATTGTATGGTCTACTTTAGAGTATGTGCCATGTGCAGATGAGAAGAATGTATATTCTATTTTGAGGTGGAGAGTTTTGTAGATGACTATTAGGTCCATTTCTTCAAGTGTTAAGTTAAGGTCCTGAATATCTTTGTAGTTTTCTACCTCAATTATCTGTCTAATACTGTCAGTGGGGAGTTAAAATCTTTCACAATTATTGTGTGGTTATCTAAACATCTTCATAGATCTCTAAGAACTTGCTTTATGTATCTATATGTTCCTGTGTTGGGGGTGTATATATTTAAGATAGTTAGGTTTTCTTGCTGAATTGAGCACTTTACCATTAGGTACTTCCCTTCTTTGTCTTTTTTGATCTTTGTTAATTTAAAGTCCATTTTGTCTGAAATTACAATAGCAACACCTGCTTTTCCTTTTTTTCCCATTTGTTTGGTAGTTTTTTCTCTATCCCTTTATTTTGAGCCTGTGGGTGTCATTGTATGTGAGATGGGTCTCTTAAAGACAGCATACAATTGGGTTTGCTTCTTTATCCAGCCTTCCACTCTGTGCATTAAATTGGGCCATTTAGCATATTCGCACCAAAGGTTAGCATTGATATGTGTGTATGTAATACTGACATCATGATATTAGCTGGCTATTATGAGACTTTTTTGTGTGGTTGCTTAATAGTGTCACTGATCTGTCTACTTGTGTATGTTTGTAGTGGCTGGTAACACTTTCCTTTCCATATTTAGCACTCCTTTCAGGACTTCTTGTAAGGCAGCTCCAATGGAATGAATTACTTTAGCATTTGCTTATCTGAAAAAGATTTTATTTTTTCTTTGTATATAAAGTCTAGTTTGGCCAGACATGAAATTCTTGGTTGAAAATTCTTTTATTTAAGAATGCTGAACATAGGCCCCCAATCTCGTCTGGTTTGTAGGATTTATGCTGACATATCTGCTGTTAGCCTTTTACGTCATCTGAGTTTGTAATTCAAGTGTACGACATTGGTTTGCAGACAAATTCTGCCATCCTAACTCTGAGAATCTTTATTTTGGCACAGCTCATTTCTATAAATTCATGCAATATGAGAGAAATAGAAAGCAAGCAAAACGTTCTGCAAACCTCAGACTCCTGTTGGGGCAGGCCGGCACTCTATGAGGATGCACTCTTCCTAGGCATTTCTATGTGGCTGCTCTTGCTACTTTCCTCTGAGGTCCCCATGACCCCAGAAGGGTAACAAGAAATATAGCTTTCTGCTCACAGGTCTCCAACTTATATTGGATTTAAGTCATTCCTGCCTGGGGACTCAAGATAGAAGGCAGGACACAAGCCACTTGGGCCAGTGACTAAGGCCCCTTCTATTCAGCTCTTCTTCCTTTCAAGTTTAGGTGATCTTTATTAAGTAGGGTATGGAGGCAGGGGAAACAGTGTTTCCTTATTAGTATTTTAAATAATTCTATTATTACCCAGGGATTTACCAAAGTATTGGTTTGACCTTTAAAAACAAGAATTTTACATTTTTCTTATTTAATACGACTTACCCCTGTGGTAATGAGCTATCCTAAGGAAAGATGATAACAGGCAAAAAGGAAAAGAGAGAAAACATGCCAGTTACCATAGCACCATATCAACCCATCTTAGCAGTTTTAGGAGACAAGAAAAATAATATTTCCTCAATAATGGTTTACAGTGGTAAGACTCTGTTGTTTTCAAGTATTTTCACATCATCTCCTTTAATTCTTACAATGGCTCTCTGGGGCTGGGCTCATTTGAAGATGTGGAAGTGTGGTTATATTTTCATCTAATATGCTGTGTCTCCTGGGACTATTGTTTCACCATAGTTAGGAAATACATGTATACATGCAGCTGAAACTTCCTTAGAAAAAATGCTGCACTTTTTAAATATATTTTTTTTCTTAATTTTAAATTTACAATTGTTAAATGGCAGTGTACATTTCTTGAGGCTTTGCCAGGTGTACAGAAACATATAGAGATATTCAGCTTTGCTCAGGAAACTTCACGAAATCAACAGAAAAGGCTATTTAAGTTCACAAGAATACCATTCTTCCTTCTCTAGTTTGTGCTTGCTCATGATATTACCTTATACAATGGGGTGTTCCAGCTGAGCTTAAACCTAGATTCAGAGCTGCTAGTCAGCTGACATATCGGCCCAGGGCTCCGCAGGTCCATTTTGCCTGAGTGGATATAGGATAAAGAAGGTACTTATACCCTACAGCACTTATGAAACTTCTCAGAAGGAAGCTTCTATGAAAGAAGCTTTATAAGAGCTGGAGGATAGAAGCAGGAGAGACAGAAAAGTGGAATAGGATGAAGCAGTAAGATGAAAGGGATTAATTACAAGGTGCTGTGTCTATTACCCAGTCCTGCCCTTTTGACTAGTTCTGAGCCTTAGAGAAAGAGAGCTGTAATTAAAAAATGGAAGGAGCTCTTGTCAGGAGGGACTTTATGAGATTCTGTTTCAGGTCTCAGGTGATAAAATACACAGAATGAGGAGAGGATGTTCTCTGGATATCTGTCTGTAGCAGCCAGACTTTATCTTAGACAACACTGAGAAGATGCAACTGTGAGCACAGCTTAATAGTTTTCATGGAAGTTCATCCTGGGTTTAGCCTCTTGCATAGTTATAGAGGCTGGAAAGGCTTTGAGGGAAAATGGGGAGAAAAGTCCTTCAGAGTTTCACATAAAGAAAAGCGAGTCATTTTCTTTTCTTAAAAATCGGCGGATCATTTGAGGTCAGGAGTTTGAGAACAGCCTGGCCAACATGGTGGAACCCCATCTCTACTAAAAATGCAAAAAATAGCTGGGTGTGGTGGCAGGCACCTGTAATCCCAGCTACTCAAGAGGCTGAGGCAGGAGAATCACTTGAACCTAGGAGGCGGAGGTGGCAATAAGCTGAGATCGTGCCATGGCACTCCAGCCTGGACAACAGAGCAAGACTCTGTCTCAAAACAAACAAACAAACAAACAAAAAACAAACAAAAACTGTGTTTAATAGAGCCTAGTTCAAATCCTGTACCCATGATATATTAACCATGTGACCTTAGTCATTAACGATGTGATAACTTTCTGTGACTTAATTAATAGTCATTTCTAAATTGTAATAAGATAACTTCAGCAAGATGGCTGACTAGAGGTTCCCAACACATATCCCTCCACAAAAAGTGACAAAAACAATGAATAAACAACTACATTTTGACTGCAGTAACTAAAGGAGAGTGCTAGAGTACAGCAAGAGAATGGAGTAAACTCTTTGGAGCACAGAAACTCAGGATGGCTTCATAGAGAACGGAATAAAACACCTTGCCTCTGCTACCCCATCCCCTGAGTTGAAATCAGCTTAGAACAAAGAGGAACTTTTCCACACAAGGAAAAGATAAGCAGGAGGCCCCACTGGACCCTATTACCACTGCAGAAACCTGCAATCTTTGCTACTGGAAAAGTCTACAGTCCTCACAGTCCCTGTGCCCAGCTTAGGGAGCTGACCAGAAGTCACACACCTGCAATACTCTAGAGAAGGAGTCTATGTTGTACACTTGCCAATCTGTGTGGCTCAAGCTGCTACTGTGCAGTGCCATCTCAAAACTGCTAGAGTGTGTCCTGTTCTGGGGGCCAGTAGCAACTACATCCCTCCATCTGAAAGGTTCTGCCATCATTGCACCATGCTCACACACACAGTAGTGTACCATGCCCCAGCTCCACTGTGGCAGCTCCTAACCCCTGGGAACAAGCTGTCTAGGGGGCACCTCATGTCAGTTGCTGCAGGGCCTCACCCCTAGATACTTGAAACCTAGGCCGTGGTGCAGATGTGCACTCTGGTTCCCAAATCAACCCAGTACCCCACTCCCTTGGAATTGGAACATTAGTCCAGACAGCAGCTGCAACACGAGCACCTGAGTCCACACAGCCCCCTGCCTTCCAGCACCTGAATGAACCTAGCCCCTCACCCCCACTAACTGAAGCTTTGGCCCAGGGGAAGAACTAGTTGGTCTCTCAGGGACCCAGAGCATAAGCCAGCAGAGCAGCTGTATATCTCAGGGCCTGAGCTGATGTGGTGCCTGCTCCCCAGGGAAACAGCCTTGGCTGAGCTGTGCCACTGGCCCTGTAGACTAAATAGCTGAAGTGCCCCTGGATTTAGACCAGCCTTGCAGAGTCCGAGACGCAGAGGCATCCACTTCCCTTAGGAGGATAGCCATTGTTTCTCTGCTTCCACCCCCTTGTGCCCAAACCATAGCTGTGCCCCATCATTTCTGGGTCCTTGGCTGCCATTGCACTCAGCCTCAGAAGTCCTGGGCCACGGCTACGTTCCACCACTCCAGAGTCCAGAGTCACCGCTACATAGTACTCTCCTGGTGCCAGAGTTTCTGCTGTGCTCCTGCACTCAAATTGTAGCAGTGCCTCACTCCCCAAAGACCTGAGCCTCCGGAACACTCTTTTTCTGGAGCCTTGCTAGTGTTTTGCCCAGATTTCCAGGATTTAAATCACAGCTATGCCCCTGCCCTCTGGGCCTGAACTACTGACAAGTGCCTCAGAGTCACAGTTTTCAGACTTGTAGGGGGGCTGTCTCCACTCATGCCTCAGAGAGTTAGCCTGTGGTGATGTCAAAGGTGCCACAGTAGTTCAAAAAGACACTGAGCCCAGATCCAAAGCCACTCTGAGCACCTGTGCCCTGGAACACAGTACTGCTGTGACTGCCTATGTCCTGTGTCAGACCCAACACCGAAAGGGATCCATCCCCTCAGCTACATATTCCTACTGTGCAGAAAATGAGGACAGGAGGATTCTTAAAGTCCTTGCTACCAAGAACCTAAGAAGGTACCCTGCCACCAATACTGCCGTAAACTCCTGCAGCCTAGGCCACTGAGTCATTCAGGAATTGGAAACTGGAAATTTGGAAATTGAACAACATGCTCCTGAACAACCAGTGTATTGAATATAAAATTACAGTTAGATGGGAGGAATATTATCTAGCCTTCTCATACCACTGTAGGATGACTATATCAACAATAGTATGTTACATAGTTTCAAATAGCTAGGAGGATATTGAATATTCTCAACATAAAGAAATGATAAATGTTTAAGATCATCTATATGCTAATTATCCTGATCTGATCACTATATGTATTGAAACATCACTCTGTATGCCATAAGTATGTACAATTATGTATTAATTAAAAATAAAACTATATTAAGATAAGCAACAATAAAAGCACCACATATTGAAAACTATGGACTGCAGCAAAAGCAGTTCTAAGAGAGACATTTATAGCAATAAATGCTATAAAATTTGGAATCCTTAAAAAATGTATTTATAATACATCATATTATATATTAATATAAAATCATTATGTATTAGTATATTAATTACATATTAATATAATTATGTATTATTCTATATTATGTATTATACACTTTCATACAATAAATATATAATGCATTATATGTTATTAATGTAATATAAATACATTAAAGAAGAAAAATCCCAAATAGAATAATAGTACATCTCAAGGGGCTAAAAAAGAACAAACTAAACACAAAGTTAGCAGAAGGAAGAATATAATAAAGATCAGAACATAAATAAAACAGATAGAGAACTGAAAAACCATAGAAAAAATCAATAAAACTTACAGTTGGCAATTTGAAAACTTACAGTTGGCAAAATCTAAAAAGCCCTAGCTAAAATAATCAAAAAAGAGAAAAGAGTCAAATAAGTAACATCAGAAATGAAAGTGGAAACATATCAAAGGATGCCGCAGAAACAAAAATTATTGTAAGAAACTATTACAAATAATTATATGCCAACAAATTGGGTAACATAGCAGAAATAGGTAAATTCTTAGAAAAATATAATGTATTATAGCAAGATTGAGACATTAAGAAATAGAAAGCATGACCAAACTAATAACAAATAAAGAAATTGGAGGAGTAATTATAAACCTCCCAACAAAGAAAACTCAGGAGTAGATAGATTCATGGCTGAATTCTACCAGTTATTCAAAGAATTATTACCAATACCTCCTAAACTCTTCTAGAAATTAGGATATAGAGAATAATTCCAAGCACATTTTATGAGGCCAGCATCACCTTATACCTAAGTCAGACAAAACACCACAAGAAAAATACAGGCCAATATCTCTGATGACATTGGTACAGAAATTCTAAAACAAAAATTAGTACATCAAATTCAATAATACGTCAAAAAGGTTATATATCATAAGCAAGTAGGATTTATCCCTGGCATGCAAGCCTGGTTTGCTATATGCAAATCAATCAATGTGACATTAATAGAAAGAAAGATAAAAAACCATGTGATCATCTTAATGCAGAAAAAGCATTTGACAAAATTCAGCATTCTTTCTTGATAAAAATTTCTAACAGTTTATCTATAGAAGGAAAGTTCCATATAACACAGGCCATTTATGAAAAACCTACGGCTAGCATAATCAACAGGGAACAACTGAAGGCTTTTTCCCTAAAATCTAGTACAAGGCAAGGATGCCTACTTTCACCACTTCTATTCAACATAAAACTGGAAGTGCCAGAAATAGAAATCAGACAAGAAAAAGAAAAAAAAAAGCATGTAAATCAGAAAGGAAGTAAAATTATCTCTGTTTGTAAATGACATAATCCTGTATGTAGAATTCTTCCCACAAAGATTTTGTTTAAAAAACCTGTTAGAACTAGTGAATGAAATAACTAAAGTTATGAGATACAAAATCAGTATTCAAAATATAGTAGCATTTCTATACACAAATAATGATCTAGCTAAAAAAGAAATCAAGAAAACTATTCATTTATAACAACATCAAAAAATTTAAATGCTAGGGAATAAATTTAACTAAGGAAGTGAAAGATTTCTATACTGAAAACTATGAAACATCAATGAAAGAAATTGAAAAAAATACAAATAAATGGAAAGATATACTTGTGGATGGAAATAATTAATACTGTTAAAATGTCCATTCTACTCAAAGCAACATACAGAGTTAATGCATTGAATTTGTTGATCACTTTGGGTATTATGGGCATTTAATTCCAATGACATACTTCACAGAAATATAAAAACAATCCTAAATTTATATGGAACCATAAAAAATCCAAATAGTAAAAGCAATACTGACAAAGGAAAACAAAGTTGAATGCAACATATTTTCTAATTTGTTAAAAAAGACAAAGCTATAGTAATCAAAACAGTATGGTCCTTGTATACAAACAGAAATATAGACTAATGGAATATATTAGAAACCCCAGAAATGAATCCAAACATATATGGTCTACTACGTTTCAGCAGGGTCACCAAGAGGATACAATGCAGAAAGTATAGCCTCCTCAATAATTTTGGCCACTTATCTTACACCCTAGACAAAAGTCAACTCAAAAGGGATAGAAGACCTGCATGTAAGATCTGAAATCATAAAACTCCTGGAAAAAAATACAGGAGAAAAGCTCCTTGACATTGGCCTTGGCAACAATTTTTTGAATATCACACCAAAAGTTCAGACTACAAAGACAAAATAAATAAATGAGACTACATGAAACTCAAAAGCAAAGCAAACAATTAACACAATGAAAAGGCAACTCGCAGACTGGGAAAAGACATTTTCAAATCACATACCTAATAATGTGTTAAGATTCAAAATTTGTAAGGAACTCCTAACAACTCAATAAAAGACAAATGACCCAATTAAAAAATGTGCAAAGTGCCTAAACAAAAATTTTTCTGAATAAGACTTAAAAATGGCCAAGAGATGTATGAAAAGATGATCAACATCCTAATTATATGGGAAACGCACATTAAAACCACTATGAGATATCACCGTACACCTGTTAAGATGACCATTATCAAAAAGACAAGATTGGTATAGCCATTACAGAAAATAGTGTGAAAGTTCATTAAAAAAATTAAAAATAGAACTACCATATGACTCAGTAATCCCTTTTCTGGGTATATACCCAAAGGAAATAAAATCACTACCTAGTAAAGATATCTGCACCTCCCAGTTTACTGCAATATTATTCAGAATTATCCAAGGTAGGAAATCAATCTAAGTGCCTGTTCATGGATGAATAGTTAAGAAAAACATGACACAGACACACACACACATGCACACACACACAATGGAATATTATTTAACCTTAGAAAAGAAGATCCTGCCATTTGCCACGACATGGATGGAGCTGGAGGACATTATGCTATGTGAAATAAGCCAGACACAGAAAGACAAATATTGCATTAGCTCACTTATATGTGGAAATGTTTTTTATAAGGTCGAATATACAGACATAGAGAATAAAATAGTTGTTACCATGGGAAGCAGGGAGTTTGGGGTGGGGAGGAAATGGGAAGATGCTGGTCAAAGCTATAAAGTTACTGGTAAATAGGATGAACAAGTCTAAAGATCTAAATGAGGACTATAATTAAATTGTATTGTATTAGGGATTTTTGTTAACTAAGTGAATTTTAACTGTTTTTGTCACACAAAAAAAGTATGTGAGATGACAAATATGTTAATTTGCTTCACTGTAATTACCATTTTACCATCTATAGGTATCCTATAAGATCATGTTGTAGATCTCAAATATACACAATAAGCTTTATTTTTTTTAAATGATGATAAGAACAACTGCCTCATTGTTTAGTTAAGACTAAATGGGTACATACAGGAAATAAACCAATTGTGAGTTTAGAAAAAATATGGCATCATATTCCTGTGGGTATAAGGAGTTGGAACAATTTCCTTGCTTCCTTTCCTTCTTCATTCCTTCTTTCTTTATTAAGAGTTACCATCTTCCACAATTTTTCTGATAAAGATTGTTTTATTGTTCCAATTGACCCAGGATGCCTTGCTCTTCAAATATTACTTATATTTCTCAATTTTATTTCTATATTTTAAACATAAACTTTTTATTTTGGAATACTTTTAGATTTACAGAAAAGTTGCAATGATTGTGAAGAGAATTTCCCAGTCCCCTTAACCCAATTTTCCCTATAGTTAATGACTTTCTTAATCATGGCACATTTCTCAAAACTAAGAAATTCACATCGGTATATAGCTATTAATTAAGGTAGAATCTATCTGGAGTTCACCAGTTTTCTGCTAGTGTCATTTTTCTTTTCTAGGCTGTCACATTATATCTGGTTACATTTCTACTTTCAGAGAAAAATATCTTCAGAAAATATAAATCTTCAGAAAAATAAATACAAACTCTTATGTCAATTCATTTATAACACGATGATTTTCATAAATTAGGCAATTGAAATGACAAGAAATTAGAAAGCTTTGATTTCTAAACCCCATTAATACAACTGTATACTATGTGTGTAATGTCTCAATCACCTTTTATATTTCTAAAATATTAGACAAAACAAGCAGAGCAAGCCCAGAACATATATTTGTCTATTCAACCAGGATTTTGTAAGGTAACCTTCAGAAGAGACACAGTGTGCATTATAAATGCTATTTATTATGTGGAATCATTTAAGTGTTTGAATTTCACCTTAGTTGGGATAAATGCTAGTTTTTACTTTAAATTAATCTAACTACACAATTACTTAATATGTTCTCATATTAAATTACAATTTGGCTTTAATTTCATTTTTGGTTCTTAATATTGGGGGATATTGTTAAAGTAACTGAACTTCTTCTTGCTCAAATTTGCTCATATAAAAATAAAGAGATTGATATAAATGATCTCTAAGGCCCATTTAATTCTAGAAATCCCCTGGCTAGGTAAAGCCTATGGTCCAGTGGGGTTAAATGATTCATTTACATAACCCAGTGAGGAAGTGGCTGACTCTGAAACAAAATATGGACTTAGGACTTCAAGGCCAGGGTGCTTTCTATCCCATGGAGTCCTCCTTTGTGAAATATTCTAGGAAGAGAAAACATACATGTAGCTCATTCAAGGGGGAGAAACACATTTATTTGAAAAATCAAAATGAACTATGGATTGCTCGCTCTATAGCAGCAATTTTGCTTCATTTTCTCCAAGTTTTGAACGATTCTAATGGTTTGTGTTGTAATTTTCCTTCCTTCCTTCCTTCCTTCCTTCCTTCCTTCCTTCCTTCCTTCCTTTCCCTTTCTTCCTTCCTTTCTTTTCTTTTCTTTCTTTCTTTCTCTCTTTCTTTCCTGAGGGAGGTTCGCTCTTGTTGCCCAGGGTGGAGTGCAATGGCACAGTCCTGGTTCACTGCAACCTCCGCCTCCCATGTTCAAGAGATTCTCCTGCCTCAGCCCCTGAAGTAGTTGGGATTACAGACATGCACCAGCACGCCCGGCTAATTTTGTATTTTTAGTAGAGACAGGGTTTCTCCATGTTGGTCAGGCTGGTCTCAAACTGCTGACTTCAGGTGATCTGCTTGCCTCGGTCTCTCAAAGTGCTGGGATTACAGGCGTGAGTCTCTGTGCCCAGATAATGTTATTTCTACACTTGATCTTAGCCAAAAGGCCAAGAAGCCATGATAATGTTATATTTATGACCTCCTTTATTCTGAAAAAGCAAGCAAACTTGCATTAAACTCAAATAACTTTTGGCCATTTGTGCCCTGCAAGAAGACACCATAGGACTACCTTTTTGGAAGGGGAAATCGAATACTGGAGACAGTTAAATGTGTTGGCACCGTCACTCAAGAGGTCACCGCCTCGCCACTGATGAGACGGCAACTCTCTAAGTTTATGCGTGTATCATCGCTAAGGCCTCTCTCCTGAGAATAGTTGCCTGGTCTCAGCACTCTAGTTGCAAAGCATTACCTGGTTAACTGCTTCTTGTTATATTTTCCCTGAAAGTAACATATGCAATAGCAAGGCACTCCTATTACTGACAAAATAAGGAACTAGCTGTGTTTTCAAATGCCCATGGTCTTGACTCTCATTTTTCACAAAAGCAAATGAAGATCTAAATTCTAAGGTCTGTGGGGGATGCACTTGGGTTTCATTAGGACTGATGTACAGAGGCATACATGCAATCTGTCTTTCTTATAAAGATGTGCAGTCCATCACAGGGCAGTGGCACTAATGAGCCTTCCAAACAATCAGGATCATACTTTTTAATAAGGATTGGAAAATGAGACCTGCAGTTTATTGCCTGTCAGAGAGGAAAAGGAATGTGAAAGATATACAAAGTCTTGCCTCATGTAAATTGGTACTTCCCTTTCTAAATGACATTTTTGCTAGCAAAGTATACAAAGATGTCTTAACAGGTACTGCAGAGAGCTCTATGGTCTGCTGGTTTGCAGCAAGTAATCATAAAAAATCTGAAGTTGGGGTGGGATAAAGTGGGGTCGGGAGAAAGTGAAAACTGCTGTTGTTTTGTCTTTTTACAGACTCCTTTATTGCCGTAAGAAACTGTAATTTTGACTGCAAGACTGCTGCCAACATTTCAGGCATTTTGTAGGATCTGCCCGCTATTTACTCGCATGAACCAGAGCCTACTTAACCTGATAATTAATTGTTTATCGATAGAATGGAGCTTGATAAATACAGAGGTAAGGGGACAGAAGTTAAGGGGTCATTTTTCCAGATGAAAAATAACAGATCAGAGGGAAGCACATTGCCAGTACCCAGTTTTATCCTCATTATGAATACAAGTTTTGATCTTAGCTTAAAAAATGCTTTGGGCAAACTGTGCCAGAGAATGTGATTTGGATGCCTAACGTCTCATACAGCGGGTTTGAGTTGTCCTGTCTGACAAATGGAGAAGAATATTAAAAGAAGCAAACACAGAGTCAATTCCTTTAGAGATCAGGAACTAGCATTATGTCCATTTACTGATAATCAAAATACAGTTTTAGTACCACAAAAAGTCCCTGAATGCTTCAGGGTAACTCTAACCAGTCCCAATTACTGATATGAGTTATACTTTAAGATTAGTTCCAGGGTTAGGAGTAAAAAGCTAATATGTTTTTCTCATCTATGTTGGGAAACATGAAAGAAAAAAAATGCTGTATTTTGAGTAGGCTAAACATAAAATACATTTTACAATGAAATATTAAGCTAACCATCTCTTGTTTCTTTTCATCTGAGCATGATTTAAAAAGAGGATAATGTGATCATATTTTTGTAAAAGAGGGAGCTGGATTTCTCAATAATCTTCTGCTCAGCTTGATTGCTCTATTGATAAGAAAGGAGGACTTGTGAATGTATATTTTATGAGTAATGTACATAATGCATTAAGTTTTATGTGAATTGCATTGGATTTTTCTTTCTTTTAGCACATACTAAAATATTTAAAATACTGCCTCCATTATAACCCCTTTGCAGCTGGGGTGTTACTCCATGGTTTTAGTGCTTTAGAATCTTTGATCAACTTTTAAGATGCTGTGAAAGGGGAAGAAAGGTCACTACGGCATGCACAATCAATAATCGATGTTTCTAGTCTCCTTTTCCTCTTTTTTTTTGTAGGATCTGAACAATGCTTCTTTCTGTCTTGTCATCTTCTAGTCATTCAAGTTCACTGACAGATATGTAAAGAAAGTAAAATGATTAGAAATTAACAGTAGAGGAAATAGACCTAAAAATGACTTGTAGAGGTAGAGTCAAATGTCTGTCGAACAAAGTAGCATCACGTTTGATAGGGTGGCATGTTCTCCGACAAAGTGAAGCACCCTCCTGATTGTTCTGAGTCCAAACAAACTCCTACAGGAACTGGAGTTGACTTCCACAGGTAGCCTTAAAAAGGAGGGCATTGTGGAAATTAAACACCAGCCACCTGTTTCTGCTTAATCATTGCCAGCATATTAGCTAATATATTAGCTCTAATTTTGTTTTAAGTCTATTCTTAAGGATAAATGCTTTGGAGATTTTTCAGAGTTTTATGAACTTCTAATTAAAATTTCCTATATATTTTCAAATCTGGCACTGCATTTATCAGTTTTAGCATTAACCTGACCACGTGTCTTTATTATCTGCAGCCTGAATTAGCCATATCCTTTAATGCTGAAATAATCGAAATGGAATAATATGATTCATTCTTCCAATAAAAATTCTCAACTGTTTGGAGGTTTATCACGGTATAGAGAAGAGTATCAGAGCCTTCATTTAGATTACGTTTGCATAACTAGAATGTGTAAAGCTTCCCTGATTTTTTTTCCTGACTTTTCTATTTATGAGAAGTATATTGCATATGAAGAAGTTTAAAACAATTTGAAAGAATCCAAATAACACTATAAATTTGGGTCAAGACTTCCAGCATCACCTATTTGGTGAATTAAGTGATATTGATGTCATCTTAGAATTAACACTTTTCTGACTGATCTGACCCAAAAGTTCAGAACATCATAAAATATCATATACCCCAATATGATGTCTGTCATATACAATGTAATGTCAAGAAAGAGATGTCTAGAAAACATTGGTTCTCATTGCCAGACTCTGAATAATTTCATTCACCTGCCTCTCTGCTCTCCTTTATTGCAATTTTAAATAAGGCTGGTGTAAGATTGGTCGAGGGGAGAGACCAGCAGACCCAAAGTCAGGCTAGTTAGTTTATTGACCTGCTGGTCTGCTCTGTGACAGGCAGAGGAAGGCAGCGCCCAGCTTACAGGCTAGGGGGTTTTTAATGGGGGTTGATATTGGGAGCTGGCAAGCTACACATTCTGAGAAAAACCACATCCCACATTTGTTTTTGCCAAATTTTAACAGCCTTGCAATATTCTAGCTAGGGTTACATAATAGTCAGAAGGAAATGGGGAGGGGGACATAGGTCTAATGCAGCAACAGCAATATGGGGGTGGGAAAGAGAGAGAGGGAAACTGGACTCTTTACCTAACCGTTGACATTGTGTCTTCCTGTGCACAGACAGATTTGGTTGCCAGGGGAGACATGGTGACATGTCTCCATAAAAGAAAAGATGCCAACTGTTTCCATTACCATTTCCATATCAATGACTTTTATCTGGATTCTTCTAATAATTGTCACTGTGATAGAATAGCAGACTGTTTATAGGTCTGCCTATTTTGAGCACATTTCAAATGTTTTAAATTCCCTGGGGGCCCAAACTGCCTGTTCTACTTACCGTTACACAGCCTTGGAGGCATAGTTACTGGCACATGTATGCACTTAAGAATTGTTTGTAGAAATGTATGAATGAATGAATTCTGTAGCTGTTCTTTGCCATATTTGCTCAATCAGGGTAATTGTATGGAGTAGACATCTCTGTTCCAGTTGGTATGACAGCACCACAAACCTAAAGCTTAGTGATTCAAAACATCATGTATTTTGCCTACATGACAAAAACTGGCATTCTGGGCAGGGCTCTGTAAGGATATTTAATTTCCTTTCCAGTCATCATGGCTGAAAGAGCTCATGGTTGAATGCAAGGATCTTCTGAAAACTTCTGACTTACCTGTCAACAGGTTTGACTCAAATAGCTGAGAGCTAGAACAACTGGGGATCCTTGGGCATCTCAGTTTCAAAGGGGTCTCTGCTGCAGCAAAATTTCATTATAGCCTAACTTCTTATAGAGTGGATCAGAGTTTCCAAGATGTGCATTTCAACAAACAGATGGAAGCTGAATTGTCTTTTGTAGCTTTGCCTTGACAGTTACATCATTTAAATTCTGTGCAATATTACACATCATTTTAGGTCTCTGCAGCATTTAAATGCCATACTGTTGAAGGAGACAGTTACAAAAGTTCATGCAAGATAAAGCAGAAGACACAGAGATCCCGCTTCTCAGTGGAGGAGCACGACATTACATGGTAGGCAGGGCCACATATGAATGAATCATCTTTGGAAAAATACAATCTGTTGTAATTCTCAATGTCATGTTATTATTTTACTTGGAGATCATACAAGGATTCTAAGTCAGAATTCCACAGATTCCTCCTTTTATTTTAGAAATGGAAAAGCAGTAAAAGCTTAAGTGAATAATAATTTTATTTTCACAAGACCATTTTGGATACTGGTCAATGTGAATTTCTCATTTTATATTTGTAGGGAGATGCAAGATCATTTAAATTTTATTAAAACCTTCAAGTTTTAATTTTTGATAAATTTTAGCTTTTAGAAGAATGGAGAAAATGGAATAAAAGCATTCATATTCTATTTTATTATCTAAAGAACATATTATATAAGAACATGAAATATAATAAATATCTGAAGAACGTGACAATTTGATGACAAACTTTGAGATCATTTTCTGCTGTATTATTAGTCAAGCTCTCATCCGATCCTTAAAAATACGTCATAGTCCTGTGATAGTATGTATTGTTATACTCTTGGGCTTTAATGCAGGTCAAATTATACTCTACAGATAGTGCCTCTTGTCAGAAAAAGAAATCTTCACCACAGTTGTAGGATATAGAATAACAATTGTCAAACCATATTTAAAAGAAATGTTTGGTGGCTCATGTCTGTAATCCCGGCACTTTGGGAGGCTGAGGTGTGAGGGTCACTTGAGCCCAGCAGTGTGAGACCAACCTAGGCGCCATAGGGAGAGGCCTCATCTCCACACAAAATAAAAAATTAGCCAGGTATGATGGCGTATGCCTGTGGTTCCAGCTACTTGAGAGGCTGACGTGGGAGCACCACTTGAGCAGGGGAGATCAAGGATACAGTGAGTCGTTATCAAACTGCTGTGCTCCAGCCTGGATGACAGAGTAAGACCCTGTCTCAAAAGTAGATAAATGAATCAAATGAATTAAAAAAGAGAAATGTTTGTTGAATTTATATGCTAGTTATATAAATTAGTGTGTCAGCTTATAAAGGAAAAGTCTATTGATACTGATTATAGTAAAATCAGAAAAGATTTTTTAAGGGCTGCCTATCTATAGACTGTTAGTTTTTGCAATTTTAGAATATTTATGTTTAATTGAATTTCCACATTTTAAATAAAAGAATTAAATGTTCTTCAATTTGAATTTTAAGAAATAATATCAGAAGTGCAAGAATGCTCACATGATGGCAGAGAGTTAGGTTTATTTAGGCCTCTACTGAACTTCAAACTCTGCAACCCAGGCAAATCACTTAACTTCTTATGTACTTGGTTTTTTATACAGAGTAACTGAATCGGTGAATGAATAACAAAAGAAGAGTTAATGAGCAGTGTATTAGTACATTTCACATTGCTATAAAGGAATGCCTGATGCTGGGTAATTTATAAAAGTGGTTTATTTGGCTCATGGCTCTGCAGGTTGTACAAGAGGCATGGAGCCAGCATCTGCTTCAGGCAAGGGCCTCAGGAAGCTTTCAATAATGGCAGAAGGGGGAGCAGGCATGTCACATGAAGAGTGAAGGAGCAAGAGAGGGGGAGGAGGTGTCAAGCTCTTTAAACAACCAGCTCTCCCATGAACTAATACAGTAAATAACTCACTCATTACCATAGAGAGCCCCAACCATTCCTGACAGATCTGCCCCCAGGACCCAAACACCTCTGACTAGGCCCCATCTTCAACATTCAGGATCACATTTCAACATGAGATCTAGAGGGGGCAAACATCCAAAGTATATCAAGCAGGCCAAGGAGATCCCGGATCTAATCCATAAGAGACTATCAAACATGGCTAGGGTAATAGAACATTAGTAGAAATTTTAGAAAAGTGTTTTATTATTTTTCAGGGAAAAATTGAATGTAGATGAAAGAAATATACTCTGATAACCTCCTTTGGGTGGGGCATGAAATCCAGCTAGATCTTGAAACAGAATTGTTTCCTAAGATGGCAGGGCTTTGATTTCATACAGTGAAGGTGATGCGAAGGGACCAAAGTATTGCATTTTGGAGCACTTAATAGAAGAGAAGTTAAGCTCTCTACCAAGTAAATTTCATTATTTACTTTTCTTTCAGTGATGTTCAGTTTCCCCTGTCTCCCTCCCTACACCCTCCCTCCCTATTCCCTTTCAGTTAACATTTATTGGTCATTTACTCTGTAAAGACATAGGGAGATGAGGTTTCTCTCTATGTTGCCCAGGTTGGTCTCAAACTGCTGGGCTCAAGTGACCCTCACACCTCAGCCTCCCAAAGTGCTGGGATTACAGACATGAGCCACCAAACATTTCTTTTAAATACGGTTTGACAAATGTTATTCTACATCCTACAATGGGGTGAAGATTTCTTTTTCTGACAAGAGGCACTATCTGTAGAGTACATGGCATGGTTATCAGAACTTTCCATATAGTAACCCATTTATAAATAAATGTTGGACACTTACTTAATGAATATTTAACAGCCTGTATAGCCACTGTGCTGGAGCAGTCACATCGGTTACATTATTTAGCAAGAGATTTTTACTTTTGTTCTGCTTCTGGTCTGGTCTCAGACTTACTAAGAACTGGTGCTGAATGCACGGGAACTTCTCTTAGAGCTCAGCTTCTTCATTTCTTCAGATTTTCCTTGATGACTCATATTTTAGGCCTTTAACAGATTAAATTTCCAACTAAAACACACAAACACATTCACATACCAATAGAGGAACAATAACAGATACCATTACCATCACCAATACAAGGAGAAGGCAAGTTTCTTTGCCAGCTAAGGCATTATGTAAGGTGAGATATAATACATATCCTGGCATTATGGCCAGAACCATAACAAAAGATGAGACAAGAGAAAAACATCAAGATCAAAGACAAAACTAGAATGAAAAATGAGCTATTAATTTGTGCTAGGAAGTTAGGAAAGGAGTGGCAGAGATCAGGAAGCAGAGATAATGGAAATAAATGATTACTGTAATATGAATGAATATTTGTTAAGGAAAATACAATAAAAATTTCAAAACTACACAGACTTTGGACAAATTAGTTTTAGACATATCATGCAAGCATCAAGTTTAAAATAAAAATGACGTTCTTCATATTTTTCAAGTGAAAAGTGTGTCTCTTGTTGAGAGAGGAGCCTCATTTCATTTTTTCTTTATATTCCTAGCACCTAACATGTTCTTGGAATGTAGTGGAAGGTCAAGAAATATTTGGAAAAGAATAATGATGAAACTCATTTGCACTGCATTAAGAATACGTAGAATACAATTAAAAATCAGGAAGAATTAAAATTTAAATTATTGTTTATTAAGATATTACTTTATTTCTCAGTAGTTGATATGTGGGAGTAAAATATAGAGAGTATTTTCTGATTATTTTTTATATTCATATTCCCCTTTTTCATTCATTTGTTCCAAACTCTCTATTTTAGCATTTACCATTATCTCTGCCTGGAACAGTAATTGTTAATGGTGGGTTCACATCAAAATAACAGTATTTAAATTTTATGGGGTTGATTCAGTTCTCTGTATTTTAAAAAGGATTATGGATCATTCTCATAATTACTCCTTGTTAAAAACCACTGGGCTAACACATCTTTTCCCAGTTCAAACATATAGCTGAGTCCTACTTGCTTTTTTTCTTTCTCTTTTTTGAGATTTAACAGATGGTTAATATTCAGCGTAATCAAAAATGTTAGATTTTTTTCTTTTGATATTTATCAACAAACACAGATAGACAACATCATTAACAGTAGACATATTCAAGAAGCCTCAGGTGCATTAAAATTTTCAATGAAGCTATCTGGCATCATAATTCAGGTAGACAGGGGCAGATACTGTCCTTTTATTGCACATTAACTCCAGCATATTAATGTGAACCTTATGTGTCCTAAGGAAAAAAAAAAAAAACTCTGAGTTTTACATCATTAAATATAGCATTATACAGCATTAATATATTATAACACACTTGAAAGTAAACTATGATGTTTTGACAGTGAACTTTCATTTTCAAGAGAAAATTATTTAAAAATGCAGATGTCTATAATATTCTAAGAGGTCTTACTGCCTTACAAATTGTAGTCATATGTAGCTTAATTAACTAGTTTTAAGTTCCTTTTTTGTAGAAGACAATAAAGACAATTCATCTTCATATTCAGAACCACTTATCAATATCAGCATAATATCCAAATTAAATGGCGATTCAATGAGGAAAAATATACTTTTTATTTTCTGGAACAGGAGAAGTAGTTGACTTGATAGTAATATTTCCAACAAACTAAATAGTTGTAATTATATTTTTGTCATATAGAAACATTTTATAAATGCCTCTGAAGTAGAGGGTCTAATTTTATAGTCAGGACTCTGAATAATCAATATACTTGATAAAGGCACTCTACAGTTGTCAAGAAATTGTCCAGTTAAAGGCCAATGGTATACAGCAGAAATTAATCCTTATGATCATTCATTCAAAAAAAATGAATAAAGGGTTTTAGTTAACTAATAAAAAGCAGTCTCCAGCTTTTGAATGGTATAATATGGTTGATTTGTATTTCTAATAATATATTTTATTGTTCCTATTGTGAATTTTGAAACTCTGATAATAGAAGTAAGTTTATGGTCATGTACAGATATCTTTTAAAACCATCATTAAACTAGCTTAATGTTTATGATGGATCAGTAAATAGGTACACCAGGTCTTCTGGTTTAAACCTAGTTGGTGTTCATATATTGTTCCTTTGACTTGTATTTTCATCTTTCACAAATGCATAAGTTCCTAAAATTGACAAACTCTAATGATAAAATATAAGAAAGCTGTGGATCTATCTTTCAAGGAACTGAAGGACTAGGAGATTGATAAGAGAATTTAAGTAATAATTACAAAAGAATCCAATGGAAATATTTAAGAACATTGCCGTATGCTTTGCATGGTCTCAGGAGCCAGATGAAGGACATTTTGAGCAAGGGACAGAGAAGATTCGCATAGAGACACATCACACACAAAAGTGCATGTGTATAGATAGCTACAGACCAGACCATTTGAACAACATGAAATAACAAGGTTGCCAAGCTGAATTGTTAACTTTCTAGTCAAATCAACGTATTTTCTTTAAAAAAAGGATAGATCGTAGTTGGAGTACCAGTTGATTTGAGCTTTGATAGTTTTGTGCTAAAGGTCAGCTGTTCTCCTGTCCACTGGCTGTTGAGTACAGTATGAGTCACTGTGGAAGTGAGGACCTCTTACGTCTTCTTAAAGAACCAACTCATTTGTAAACATTAATTTTCATCCGAGAATTAAACTTTTGCAGAAGTCAGTTGTTGGTGAATTTAAATGCATCACAACAAATTAAATGATTTTAAATGCTCATTCTTTCCAAACTCCTTCCTTTGCCAGGTCAACTAATGGAATGATAATGGGTTGGGGATGTGGGCAGAAAGCAATCTATGATGCCCTTCCCTTACCTAGCATCCACGCAGACTCCTGGCTTTGTTATTTTCAAATAAACACTTTTTATCAAAATTACTTTTGGAAAGTCAATTTTCTTCCTCTTTTGTTATGCACAGAAATTCAGCTTTATTCAGCTCCTGAGATTAAATTTAGCTGCTCAGACCTTCACATAGTGGTCAATGAAACATATAATTCCACTGGTTACCTGAACCCGCCCTCCTAGGAGGCAGTTTGATCATCACTTTTATTATATGATCATGTCTTTAGTGGCACACTACAAAATAATATTTATTTAAATACATACATGAAAAAAATTTAAATGCTTATTAATTTCCTTTAAAAATTTTATCCTCTTCTTAAGAAGAATTTTGGTGAATGACATTTTGTCCATCTTATTGCTAACTGCATACATCTCAAGGACCTACCTGTGCCCTCTTTTACTATACTTACATAGGTCTAATGGTCCCCCAAGTTAGGAACTGTTAATATGAACAAATGAGCGTTTCTGTTTCCAAAGGTTCTTGCAATCAATGAAATTAATTAAGTTACTACTTTAAGTCAGATATTTCTGTGTGGCCAACGTGTGTCAAGTATAACATCCCCACCAAGAAAATAGATGCATCATTCTCTTTACAAAATCTGTGTTACATGTGTTTGTATATGATGTGGATATGTATGCTAATAGAATTTATTTAAATAATGAAATCAAAGTAAAAGTATGAGGCCTGGGATATGATGTTGTACAGTATTAAGCACTTAGAGAAGAATCCAGTGGGAAGAGATATGGGCAGCAAACTAAATTACTCAGAGAAACCTCTCTTATGTTCCCTGTCATATTGCAGATTACAAGCTCCTTGGAGGTGTTTACTCTAGCTTGTTTGACACCAAATTCTCTGCATTCCTAGTAACTCAAGTTAGTGTCTAGTACATAGTAGCTACTCAATATTTATTTACTGAGTGAAGGAAATATGGTTGAGATGGGAGAGGCAGGTAGTTAAAAAATGCCAGACTCTTGGAAGTAAAAGAGAAATGGGGACTGGCTAGGCAACATGTGCCTTGAGTGGAGGTGGGATGGGAAGACTGTAGGATGAGGTGGAGACAGAAGTGCCATCTGGGGGCAGGGATAAATTTTTCTTATGCATCAGGATGCTGCTGGGATGATGCCTTCTTCAATAATTGGTTAGAAGGAATCACTCATTTGAGACAAAATTCTCAAAGAAGGGGATTATAAAATTAGATCAGATTTGCTAAAAGAAAATATGAGTGCTGTTTTTGAAAAGAAGTATCAGTGTCTTATCTCTTGGCAAGGAGTTTTAACTTGATGTACTATTATAAAATTAAACTCCTTATGTTTTTAGATGAAGATACTCCATAAGTTTCGTATTTGTAAATTAATCATGAATGTCTTGAAACCAAGAAAGTAGTTTGTCACTTGTAGTCTAAAATGAAGAATGTAATTGGTTAAGAGGAAACTTACCAATTGAGAAGATAACTTACATACCAGAAGACAACAGAAAATTATCTGAAGGCAACTATATAAGTAAGGCACGATATTAAGGCGGAATCAAAGAGTTGAGGGAATTTAAGATAAGGGAATAATTTTGAGATTCTAAATGTCTCATGATGAAAAAATACTTTTCTTAAGCTCAAAGTAAGGTACACATATCACTCCACTTTCTTTGAATTAATGCATTACCCTTTACAAAGGGTAAACTATGACACTGTTGAATCTGATTGAAATTTTGTTTCATGAAAACTGTATGACCAGTTAACTGTATTTAGAAGTCAAGGGCTGGATTTATCTCTGTGCTTATACGAAGAAGAAATTGATGCCCAGGGCATTATCACTTAAGAAGCTAGTTAAAATAAAGAGTTGCTGGGAATAGTGCTAGTGATGTCTCCTTGACACTGAGAATCATTATCTTTGGTAATTTTATCTACACAACATACAAGGAGAAAATGCTGAGAAGCAAGTGGGAAATTTACCTGTGGATATGCAAATGAAGAGAACATTTGGTATTTAAGTACATATTTATTCATATCCTGCCTTCACAAAAAAATGGGGGCAGGGTTAAAAAAATGCATATCATAAAATAATGGAAAATTGAATTGAGAATAAAAACTCAGAACCAAGGAGTTATAAGTAAGAATAAATTGATGGGACTGCAACAAAATCTGTGCAATCAGTTAAGACTGAAAAAGTTACTTTGATATAGCCTTAAATTTAGTTTCAGACTTCATGGGAGCTATGGTGTTTATTTCTTATCTCTTGTAAGAAACGACGAAGCTCACCAAATACTCAAGGGAACCAAATCTTTTCCTAGAACAGAATTCCAAAAGAAATTTTTCATGTCAGACTTTGTTTGGAAGGCATTTTGGGATGCTGTATGTTCTACCTTTAATAGCATTCCTATGTAGTGACAGATTCTTTATGGCTATTTCCTATAATTACTTCCTATAAAAGCTGACACAGTGCTAAAATGAAATTCAGTGAAGGCAGTTCTACCAGAGGCCATAAAAACATGATGTGAGAGTACAAGCAAAGGACAGTCTCTAGATCAGTAGTCTTGAACCGAAAATAATTTTGAAATAAAAGTACCTCTTTGCTTATCTTTAGGTGGAATTTGAATTGATTTTTTCCATCATAATTTTGAATTGTTACAAACATTGTAATTTCTGGTATACAGTGAATGTTGACATTTAAAAATAAATCTTAAATTATCCTTTTACATCATTCAGTGGAATGTACCATTTTTGTCACAGTTTTCCAGGTAAACAGAACCAATTGGAGATTATATTTTTATAATGTGTTGTATTTATATATGATAAATATAATTATATTACAATTATATATATTATTACATGTAGTTTATATATTTATTATTATATTTATTATATATATAAACTATTAGGTTTATATATATTTATTATATATTTAATAATATATAATAACTATATATTATTTATACATACTTATATATGTATATACATGTATATATGTATATATACATATATATGAGTATATATACAAATAATATATAAATATATATTATTTATACATGCTTATATATATATATAAATTCATTTTAAAACTTAATCCCTAATGCAACATTAATAAGAGGTGTGGCCTTTGGGAGGTGATGAGGTCACGAAGTCCCCATGTTCATAATGGATTAGTTCTCTTAAAAAAGGGCTGGAGGGAACTAGCTGGCCTCTTTTGGCCATCAGCGTTTTGCCATTAGAGGATGCAACAACAAGGTGCCATCTTGGAAGCAAGACACCAAATCTGCCAGCACCTTGACCTTGGACTTTTTATGCTCTATAACTGTGAGAAATTTCTATCATAATTTACTCAGCATCAGGTATTTTGTTATTACAGAACAAAATAGGCTCCATGCCTGTCTAATTTTTGTATTTTTAGTAGAGATGGAGTTTTGCCCTATTGGTCAGGCTGGTCTGGAACTCCTGACCTCCAGTGATCCACCCACTCGGCCTGCCAAAGTGCTGGGATTATAGGCATGAGCCACTGCACTTGGCCAGTATAAGCTCCTTTTTGATGGAAATTTTACATAGAGTTTATTAATCACTGAAATTGTAAGTCTATTTCACTTCTCCCACAGAAATTAATTTTAATGCAAATTTTATTCCTAAAGTTTTCTGACCACTCAAATATACTCCTAACAAAATTATACATAAAAATAATTTGTTTTTATTTATTTGTTAAAGCTAACCAAAAGCTTTAAATGTTGAAACTTTCTGCAAATTGAGATTTTATAATAATTATTAACAGATAATGAATCAAAAGCATATACATAGAGGTTCAAATTTTGATGAATTATCATTAAGCATAAAAAGTAAAGTATATCTCTTAATGAGACACATAAGGCCTTTCTCCAATTATTTTAAGATAACTGATGGATATGCTGTTTTATATAAAACGGGAAAGGACAATTGTGAAGGAGACGGTAAGAAAGAAAAACTTGGGACAAGATACTCTTGGGCAAACCATTTGAGAGAGGAACATTATATGTAGAAATTAAAGATCTGGAAATGAATTTCTTTAAATCTTTCTGTACAAATCACCCCTTGGACAATTTTTACATATTTCAGTTTGAATATGTCTAGATCTCAAACTTACTGGTCATGGCATACAATCAAATGAGGCAAAAGACCCTGCAGACCACACATCTTGCCCTGTCCTACTAGGGCTGTGGGTTTCTAAGTATGTGTATATATGTAGGCACACTAAGAGCTTACTTGAATTTCTTACTGAACTCTTATAATAACAATGCTCAGAAAATTTTAATTATATACTTAATTTGGTTTACAAATACCAAATTTAGAAATAACATATTTACTGGGAAGTTTCTTTAATCATACAAAAAAATGAATCACTGGAATTCTATGTCTTTCACTATTAAGAATAAAAAAAGGGACTCGCATTTTTTTAATCAATCTATGACTCTGCATAGATTGATTCATAGTGAAAAATGATCCACAGGACAAGCTTTGAAAATTAGTAATCCATTATAATCAATGTACTGCATGGCTGTCAATCCTTTGTAAATATCATTTTTTCCCCTTTTAAACTAAGTTAATAATAAGTTGGTTCAAAGGTCTGCTTCTTTTGTGTTTTCCTTTTTTCCTGATCTCTCACTAGTACACGAAAGGTATACTAAGGACCTACTGAAGCAAAATAATGACTTAAAGAAGGATTTCCTAAGGTCCAGAAACTTGCCAACAGAACTTATTTCTTCAGCTCTCATAAACCATACAAAACATGGGTTACCATAGACATTATGAGAGAATGTGTTCTCTTCCTGGGTCCACAAGGGGGCATAGATTCAAGGGCAAGAACTTCCCAATGCCCCTCTCCCCTCTCTCCATCCAGGGGACTTAACAGTCTTTGTGAGAAAGGACCAAAGGCGAATCACTCCAACAGAAGTTTAAAGGAAATCTTTTCATTGGCCAGGGGGCTTGGAGAAGGAGGGAATTCCTCCCAGGTTAAAAGTCCCCTTCTTCTACACCCCTTTGGAATCCATGTTTGGATCTTCTTCCACAACCTTCATGGAAGCTGCTTTCTCTCCGGGATTTCCCTGTTTGGGATCCCCTTCCACTTTCATGGAAGCTGCTTTCTCGCTCCTGGATTCCATACTTGGGTTGCCTTCCACAATCCTCGGGGAAGCTGCTTTTCCTCTCCTGGATTCCATCTTTCTGGATTATCTCACTCAGTGTGAGAGGAGCTTTCCTTCTTAGTTTTCCCCCTCTGGGAACCCTTCTCACTCAGTGTGAGAGCGGCTTTTCCCTCTTCCCACTCAGTGTGAGAGCTAGCTGTTTCTCTCTCTCTTTCTCTCTTTGTAAATAAATCACTTTCTGCAAAAACTTTTTGGGTCTGGTATTTATTTTAAGAGTGCACCGTGCTAGGTGTGGTCCCCTCTCCCATTCTTGGGTGAGTGAAAGACCAAGAGCCTGGGAAAACATCCTCTCAGGGGAGCTGTGCCTCCCCTGCACCCCAAAACATGGAAACAATTAGAGATAGGCTTTTTAGATTTTAATTCCAGCTCTTCCATTTATGAATTCTGTGTGACTTTATGTAAGTTACTTGTGACTCAATGTCCCTATCTGTAAATTGAGACTTAATTGAGTTCATATTTATTTAAAGACAAATGCATAGACTAGTACATATCAAGTACATATTAAGTGGTATATTATGGCTTACTTATTTTTAAATACGTATATGTTCATATAACACTCTCATAGCATTTTATACTTTACAAACCACTCTTACATTAAGTATATTATTTCATTATTTTATTTTACAGCATAGAAATTTGAAGAAAATACAACTCAGCTACTTGTCTTAAATCAAATAATTATAAACTGACACAGTTTCAAATCCAGATTTTCTAGTTCCACATGAAGAGGTCTTTTTACCAAATGTGTGTCTGAATTCACTTTACTGATGGCGTGGTTTTGTTACTTTCAAATTGATTTTTGAATTTAAAGTTTTAGCTTACAGAACGCTTTCAGGCGGGTAAAGCGGACATACTTGAATTGGAAATGTCTAGATCTCAAACTTATTGGCTATGGTACACCTATGGAGGTTTCTCACCACCCTTGAAGCTAATTAGAGTTTACAATTGACTGAGTTTTCCTGGTTCCTAGTCACATCTAGGTCACTTAAAAACCCAGTATCCAGAAAAGGAAAGATAATTTCAAGCAATACCTGGTGATACTTATATTTGAGGTAAAAGAGGTCTCTTCCACACCTATTTCACTGTCCAGAAATACAATTTTCCAAGTTTCTATATAAAATTTTTGTTTAATAGAAAAGAATATACTCAAAAGCCATATATTATCTTTCTGCTTCAAGTTTTTTCTAATATAAATCCCATTACAATTTGGTTGGTAACTATTTTCTCTAATTGTTTGCACTAAATGATTTTGATAGGGACAGGAGGCAGGAAAATTTGGGGCAGAAGAGAGCTGGTCCCCAGCAAAGGCCCCACCCTCAAGACTGGAACAAACATCTCTGTTTTCTCTCCTGAATGTTACCTTTTCCAAAACCACCCACGGTCTGCCCCATCCCCCATCCTGTCCCCCATAAAATCCCAAGGCTACGGTGGCAGAGAGAGGAGAAGAGGAGAAGCAGCTGGACGTCGAAGACTATGATTGGACATTGGAGAGACGCAGCTTGATTTCAGAGGGATGACATGACAGCAGAGCTTTGAAGAGTCACTGGCTGGACTCTGGGGGAAGATTGCCTTCTCTCTTCATACACTTTTCAGCTCCCCATCCCACTGACAGCCTCTTTCATTGGCAATAAAATCCTCTGCCTTTACCATCACCAATTTGTTCATGCGATCTCATTCCTCCTGGGTGCCCAACAAATACTCATTTGCAAGTACAAAAGGCTGTCACTGATCCTCCACTGAACTGTTAACACTTGAGCCATCTGCTGATGGTGAAGCTAAAAGAGCACTGACTAACACTCCTTCTGGGGCTTCAGGGGTCATGGGCACCCCCATAAATGCTGCCAAGTTTGTTCCTGCCGGTCTCCAAAAGTGCTCACCTTGGTTCCCACACCCACTCACCTGCGTGCTCCCTCCCACTAGAGGTTGAGTACAGCAGGTTCGAGTGAGTGGAATTCGTCCCTGCCAGTGCCTGCACTCCAGTTCCTGCACACAAAGGGGTCAGGGAAACAAAATGACTCCTGGTCTAGAAAGATAAGAACCTGTCTTAGAATTTTAAAATTTCTTTTCTTAATTTATGCTATGTTAATTTGGAAATTATCTATAAATGATCTCTCTACTCTAACTGGCTGGAATTCAAATGTCTCCCAGCCACTTGTGAGCTTTGGGTTTGCTCAGCTTATAGGACCCTGGTAGTTTTGCTCAGCTTCATGGAGTTCTTACTTCATGCCAAATTTACTGCATAGTTTAGGTTGCAGGAACAAACTCAAGGAGGCTTATTGTGTTCTTTCTCTTACTAGCTGCCTCCTTTCTAATTCGTTGCTCCACAAGTCACTTCGATCTCACTGAACTCTGATCTCTTGCCTACTCAATATTGTGAGCCTGCTCTGCTCTGCTTGGGTTCTCCTTTTCTGTGCCATGCCTTTAGGCAAAAAAATTGGGTGATAATAAGGCTGATCTTGTTTGTTTTCCTTCTTTTAGGGATCTAAGTGCATAAGAGGACTTTCATCCCTTAGATCAAAGTCTTGTGTTGCCTGTTGCCTCATATTTGAAAATAACTGCTTCATATGTTTCTGGTAGGAAGGCAAGTCTGGTACTTCTTATTTCACTGTGGTGTCTGTCGAAACAAATAATAAAACTTTGGCTTGTGCTTTGCCTGTCTTTGTTGTTATTGTTGTTGTTTTTTAAATTTCATTTTACTAACAATTTGTTTCTATTCTACTTTAAAAATATATCAGTCTGTGAGAGAATGGAAATAAAAAACTGCTTTTAAACACAATAGTTTAAACACTAATGTGCATACAGATCACCTGAGAGATCTTGTTAAAATTCAGATTCTGATTTAGAAGGGGGCTGGAGTCCAAGAGTCTAACAATCTTCCTGGTGATGTCAGTGCTGCCAGTACAAGGACTACATTTCATGTAGCAATGCTCTATGCAGCAGGAAAACCAAGATTTGAGTTCAGATCCATAATAAGCATTGATAACTTGTAGTTCATGTCATTGAAGCAGTCAAACCCATGAAGAAACATTAATACAGCCCAGATAGGTGAAGAGACACTTATTTCTTTTTTTCTTCCTTCTCTCTAAACCTCCTTGGAGGAGTTGGTCTTAAAAGCAGGGAGTGGGGCCGGGCAGAGATGATGCAGAGGAAGAGCATGTCTTACCTTTACTTGACTATGCCAAAAAGTCAGGTTCCCAGCTCAAGGCTGAACTGTGGCAATTTGCTGGCAGCATATGAAACCCTGATGGAATTCGACTCTGTTAAACTTTTAAATACTGAAAGTGATAGACTTGCCCACAATAACATCAAAGGACAGGAAGATTATACAGAATATAACTAAAAGCAGTGATTAGAAAAAACTTTCATATTTATGCTTCTCAATCTTAAAACTATTCAAAAATGTAGTTATGTAAATACAACACTTGCCTTGAGAAAAATTTTCAACTGTATTTCAAAGTTTGTATAAAAATGAAGTAAATTATAAAATTATTTTTAAATGTTACCAAAAAGCTGTGTTTACACTGCAACTCAAAATTTAAAACATCCTCTTTAGAATAAAACACACACGTGCACACAAACACAAATTTTACAATGGAGTCAAGTCAGCAATTTTATGATTGGCATCTCTTATCTGCTCAAGGTCGGTCAATTCATTTATAATGTGTTTACTTTTTTAATACAAACTTGTTCAGCTTGCAAGTTATTGGGAGATGTGGTGAAATCTAGGTAATAGAAAACATAAAATGTAAGGTTGATTAACTCTAAAGAGAAAAGTTATTTTGTGACACTGCGTAGGCAACAGGATTGGATAATTTTGTAGATGCATAAATTGAATTACAATTATTGCCACAGGCAAGCAGCACCATTAGAAAGCACATCAAAAAAGTAACCAAACCAGAAACACTGCCAGTGTTTTTAATGGGTGTATCAATTGTCCGTGAAGATGTTGCTGAAAAATAACTTGGTGAGAATCTCTTTCTGCTGTGCTTCAGAAAAGGGAACTAGAAAGATGTATATTCCATTGACTTAGAAATCAGTGCATATTTTTGGAGGTTAAGTGAGCCAGCTCATGAAAACATGTAGACGAGCATGTGCATACACGTGTGCACACATATGAAAGCTTTGTTGAGCTTATCTTTTTGATATTCAGGGTAGAATATCAGCCTTCAGCCAGAAAGCTGTAGTCCCTAAAAAAATACCCATAGAGAATGTAGCTTCTCTCTCCTAATTCTGACATTCAAAATCCTTTTAACTCTGTCCTATATGAAAAAGAAAAAGGTAACTACTGCTTTGTTAAGAGGAATCTCCTCCTGTTCTTGCTTTCTTGCTTAACTTTAGTTACATCTCTTCTGAGAGGTTTTTCTGGCAATTTCAGCATAAAAGGATCTATTTCTTTATCATTTTCACTCATTTGTCCCTTATCTATACATATCACTTTCATTTAAACACTGCTGTGTATCAGTAATTATCACTCTTTGTGCTATTTTCGAAAATAGCTCTTCTAGGGCAAGAAATTTGTCATTCTGGGGTATCTTAGAGCACTTTCCATGGTACCCAACATACAATTAGTATTTAATAATAATCATGTTGCACTCTGAGTATATGCTAGATATTGCTATATTACTCATGTATAATATTTCAATTAATTCTTATGGTAACTGCAAGGTAGCTATTTTCTCAGTTTTCTAGATGAGGAAACTGAGACTCAGAGAGGTTAAATGGCTTGCTAAAGCCATTCATTGTGTTATAATTTTAGTCTGACTCCAAAGTTTTATTTCAATGATACCTAACTTTTCTGGTACCCTCTGTAGGCATTATCTAATACATCAGGAGATCACATTGTAAATTCTCTAAATAGCTCACTGATTTTGCACTAGCCACTTTATTGCTATCAACTTTAACTTACCTTGTCTAAGACAAAAATAAATCCATGGAGCCTACCTATGTGTGAACATGAGAAATAATATTTATTGAACATCTTTTATGTGCCACAAACTATACTAGTCAACCTGTTACATAGATTCACCTCACTTAATTCTTCCAATGTCCCTAAAAAGCATACATCATTATTTTAAAATATTAGACTTGGGGGGTACATGTGCAAGGTTACATGGATATATTGCATAATTGTCAAGTTTGAGCTTCTAGTGTACCCATCACCCAAATAGGGGACATTGCACTCAATGGGTAATTTTTCAACCCTCACTTCCCTCCCACTCTCCCCACTTTTGGAGTCCCTCGTATCTATTATTTTCATAAAAGCATATATTATACCTGTTTTATAGTTACTGAAAGTGGCATCCAAAGAAGTTAAGTAAATTGCTCAAAGATTCAGCCTGAAACTGATGGAGTCTGGATTTGAGCCTAGGAGTATCTGACCCTAAAATTATTGTATTTCAATTCCTCCATGTCAGCAATTGGAAGAAAACCTGCTGCTGAGTTAATATTGATGTAGACAAATCATTTCTTATTTAGGGAAAAAGGATAGACTTCTTTAATCCACTTATAGTCCATATCTCTGTTAGGGTTCAGATTAGTCTCACTTTAAAAAATATTCTCCCAGTTGAAAATGCAGTTTAAAGCAGAAGTTAATCAAGTCAGAGTGATTGCAACAAAAAAGACACAAATTTACCAACGTTTCTGCAAATAGATAAAATTGTAACTTTTATCACTTTTGAGATTCCAGCAAAGTGTAGGCAGTATTTTACATATCTACTTCAGGGAAATCTGTGAATGCCTTTGATGTCATTAAAAACATGTAGTTTTCCAGTTTACAGCTAATATTAGTAGGTTTCTCTCATGTGTTAACATGTTTTGTAAGCCCTCCCAAAGACATGCAGTAAAGAAATCAAGCTTTGATTTTTAAGTAACATTTTCACTTGCCCTCTAAATCTAACTTTTTCTTTTAACTGCAGGATTTCTTTTTTCAGCAACTAATTAGTCAGGGATGGATTTAGGTATTGTTATTACTTGTCTATTTTACTCACTCCAATCTGGTATGTGACCAGCTTTTTTTTCTCTTCCATTTCATTATAGAGTATTACATCTGAATTCAGGGTAGTGAGCTGTATTTATGTTAAAATAGTGTAGACTTAGAAAACCAATTTCCTGTTTGGGGGAAATAATGAACAAACCTATAACTATTTCTCTCAGGATGTGTCCCAGTGCAATTTTCACCTCAAATTAAACCTTTAAGTCAAAATCTGCAACCACTGCCAGAAATTTTTGGCTTAATATTATACAGCAGGTAAGATTATTTTCTTTTAATAAATAAGTTAACAAATCTTTTAATTAACAGGAAGTTGCTACTGCTTGCCTTTAGGTGAATATGTTTTATTTAGCATTAAGGTGGTTCTACAAAAAAGTCCTCATAAAAATATATATACTTTTTCTCTACCATATGAAGGTCATCCTAGCTGCTAATCTAACTTTACTGAGAAGATCTTTTGTGCAACTGATAAATAGGGAATGTGCTTATATCAAATTCTCCCCACGTCCTGACAGAAAATTTTTCCTCAAGGTGATATTAAACATGTAAAGTGAAGAACTGAAGCAAAACTGGCCTTTACATTGTGCAATCTAAATAACTTCTCTACTATAGTTTGCTAATGAATATGGCCCAGTAGTCCATTAAGATCTACATAGCAAGGTAGTAGCAATAATCTGAATAGTGTGCAGTTCTTAAGGACCACTAAGGAACCTTAGCAAGCCAGAGCCTGAGTTCCTTTGCCAAGCATGTTGAGAACACAGCTTTCATACCTGGAAGTGAGATATGCAGTATCTAAATCTATCCTGCTGCACTAGTTAAATCTAGAAAAAAAGCCAAGGTGTGAATTCTTCTTAGGCCAGCCATCCAGTACCTGCTTGCACCAAGCCTGGCCATGAGCAATATTTTGGCTATAATTTACCTATTGTAAAAGCAGTTTACAGTGAATTTTATGAAAAGTTGAGCACAGCTCTGTTCTGCTCTACTGCTTTCAGGTACACGTATGAAACTACTGAAACATGTCAGCACTCACTGGTCTCCGACAGGTTTGTATTACCTTACCCGTACATTAAGGTAAGATTGGAGAATGTGAAATTCTGGATATCACTTAGTAGACTGAATACATAATCTTCTAGCAAACTATTTTGCTAACTTGGAATAACTCTGTTGCTTATAAATAAAATTATGCATTTCATATTTATTCTTGAAAGCATGGGATTCAATCTCCATCAAGGGTTAAGCTTAGTAAACACTGTTCAAGCTAAAGTTACCTGAGGGAGGGAGACATATCTTGAGTTAATATAGCTGATCCTATAAAGAAGGCTCTTGGCGATTGCATTGATTTCATTTTACTGAGAGTGATTTTGAGACATTAAAAAGCAATTGAATATTTTACTCCCTTTCCACACTCTGAAACATCTAAAAAGGACAAGGATATTTAGGAACTACAGTACATAAAATAATACACACTCTATAGTCACAGTTGAATACTTTTGTACATTTTCATTCTGCTATCTTTGCAGAAACTGCATTAACAATCAAAATGTGTTTTTTTGTGTGTGTTTTCCTTTTTCTCTCTCTCTCTCTCTCTTTAGTTTTATAAAGGGATACTAGCGCCAGTAGCCAAACTCTGTGTATTGCATTCTGGGAGAATACATTTCTAACCATGGTCAATATCTTTCCTGCTGTGTTAGGTTAATAGCTCCTTTCCATTGTTTGCTTCAGAAAATGCAATTTTCTAAGGTCGTTCCTATTTCATTAACTTATTTAAAAAACAAAAAAGCAGTAACTTCATGTGTAAAAAAAGTATATTTAAGATGCATATTCCAGACTCTACATCAAGAAAGTAGTCTGAAGTAACATTACTGGTCCAAAGTGTTTCTAGAAACTTGCGTTAAAGCAAACAGGAGAGAAGTCTCTCTTCCCTGGTATGAAAAATAATATGGTCACTACTTACAATTCATGATCTGGGCTCCCAGGGAAACAGCTCCTTAGAGACAAAAGTATATCAGTTTATACACACACACACACACACACACACATACACACACATACAACGTAACACACACACACACACAACATAACACACATACACAACATAACACACACATAATTGGGTCGGGGCAGTTTCTGTTTTAGCCCTGTGAAGTCCCTAAGATCTCAACAGACAATCACATCTTGCATGAAGGTGAACTCTGAACAAGAACTCATTATCAAGAGATTGGCACCATTCATTAATTCATTCAATAAATACTGAGTATCTTTTATGTGCTGCACACCATTCTAGGTATTATAGATAGAGTGATGAAAGACAAAGTTCCTGTATTCTAGTGAGGGGCACAAATAATAAATAAGTAAAATTCAGGCAGGACGCAGTGGCTCACGCCTGTTATCCCAGCACTTTGGGAGACCGAGGCGAGTGGATCACGAGGTCAAGAGATCGAGACCATCCCGGCCAACATGGTGAAACCCCGTCTCTAGTGAAAATACAAAAATTAGCTGGGCATGGTGGCACACGCCTGTAGTCCCAGCTACTAGGGAGGCTGAGTCAGGAGAATTGCTTGAACCCGGGAGGAGGAGGTTGCAGTGAGCCAAGATCGCGCCACTGCACTCCAGCCTGGCGCCGGGTGACGGAGCAAAACTTTGTCTCAAAAAAAAAAAAAAAAAAGTAAAATTCAACAACATAACTTCAGGTTATATCCTACCTAAAAAGCAGAGAAAGGGGGAGGACATCTAGTTTGGAGGCATGGCCAAAGACAATCCCTGCCCAAAGAGGTGACATTTGGGCAGCTGTGGACAGAATGAAGGAGTCAGCCATGTTAAATAATTAGGATAAGCATATTTCAGGCACAGGAGACCCCCCAGTATAAAAATGCAGAAAAAGAGCTTGTTTTGTGTGTTTGAGGGCCAGCCAAAGGCAAGAATGGCTGGAGTGCAGTGGCTAATGTGTGAAGATTAGAGAGTATGTTGCAGGACACAGTGACAGCAAGGAGAATGGTAGGAGGATATTTTAATACTCCAGGAGAAAGTATGTCGCTTGGACTCTGGTGGTAATCGTGGGTGCAATAAGATATAATGCTGATTTAGAAAATAGTTTCAAGCAGAGTCAAAAATGTCTTATACAGTGTGAAGAGAGAAAGAGGAACAGTGGTACCATTAACTGAGATAAGAAAGACTGTTGATGTATTAGGCCACTCTTGTGTTACTATAAAGGAGTACCTAAGACTAGGTAATTTATAAAAAAGAGGGGTTTCCTTGGCTCACAGTTCTTCAGGCAGTACAAGCATGGCATTAATATCTGATTGGCTTCCTGGCAAGCTTGAAGGTTCTTCCTGAGATCCAGGCAGAAGGTGAAGGGGGAGCAGTCACATCACATGGTGAGAGGGAGAGCAAGAGAGAGAGAGAGAGTGTGAGGAGGTGCCTCACTCTTTTAAACAACCAGATCTTGCATGAACATGAACTCAGAGCAAGCACTCCTTGGTGCCTTGGTGTCATGAATGGCACCAAGCCATTCATGAGGAATCCACCGCCGTGATCCAGATATCCTCCACCAGGCCTTACCTCCAACACTGGGGATTACATTTTAACATGAGATTTGGAGAAGCCAAACATCCAAACCATAGCAGTGGGTGAGACTCTTCTATTGTGTTTCCAATGGACATCAGAAGTCTTATGTGGACCATCCCAAGTTTGAGAAGTTCAGTTTACATAAAAGTGGAGATGCCAAATAGGTATTGGCTGTTTGTATCTGGAATTCTCGAGGAAGGTTGGGGCTGGGGAAATAAATGTAGGAGTTACCTGCCTATTGGTAGTATGTAGCTCCTTGTGACTGATGTGATCAAGAGAGGCAGTGAGACAGAAGAGGTCTGGAAACGGAACAGACATGCTGACTTTGGAGGTCTGGAAGAAGAGAAGCCCTTAAGGAGATTTCACATTGTGAGGACTGATGTCTAATCATGCTGTTGAACATTCAGATCGTACAGTGCATCAGAAAACTATTTTATCTAGTCTTTGAACTATCATGGATGGAGGGAAAGAATTCTCTATAACTATTAATTAAAGCAATTATAGAGGGAAGAAACTCTTCAAGGCAGACAAGGTGAATGCCAGAAGAAGACACACAATCAAAACAACCCTACTTCAGCAACTCCCTCAAATTAAAGACTGAAACTTCACTTTGTGCCATATTCAATACTGGAAAGTAGTTCCAGAAAAATGTTATTCAAAACTTGTATACATAAGAATTTCTAAGCTAAATCTTAAGATAACTGAGTATAGTTTTTAATTTTTACTTTGAATTCAGCCATTTTTAGTGAATCCTTGTATTGTTTCTGAAATACCAAAGTAAGAAAGCTCCTTCAAGGCATTGTAATTGATTGAATTCAATATTCTATTTCTGATATTTACAATAGGTAAAAGCAGTCAACTTGCTTCTTTATCAGGATAATATCTTAACACAGCTTTTTCTTCTATGGGTGCACTAAACATTTTAAGTCCTCCAAGCAAATTGTCTAAGGAGACATATCTCTTTGTCTGGATCCTTTGATAAGGTTGGTTTAAGAATAGGAAAAAGAGCATTCAAAAAATATAAAAGAAACCCTGTGGTTACATTACATGGAGTTATTTTCTTACCACTGAGTTTGCCCTTCATTTATCTAAGAGTTGTTTACAAGGGTTGAGAAAGCTGACATATCTTTCTGTTCTTTAATTCTTTGTTTATGAACTAGTATAATCAAACAAGAATGTACACAGCATGGGGAGTGGTAAACAACCATTGCTTTGCTATCATAGTTTATAAAATTACAGAATTTCTCAAGAGGTTCACATCATTGTTTGGTGCAGAGCGTTTTCCCATTAATTAAGAAAAAGATTTACTTACAGAGCTTCAGTAAGCGCATTTTAATTATTTCTTCAACATTGTCAAAAAGCAAATGAATAAGAAGGTAATGTATTCACTTTTAATTCATTTTAAAGATTTTTAAGTCCACATATCTTTTGGCCCACATTGTTTATATTAGCCTCATTTTTATTATCCATCTGTGGCAGGATATTCTTAGCAACTAAAGCTGTTGCTACTCCTGCAATGTTCTGTAGAGATGCTACATTTGTAGGATAGCTGTTTTTGGAAGGCAAAGTGAAAGATCTAGTTAAAATGAAGCTCATCTTCACTCTTGAAGATGATCAGTGTGTTTGACACCTTTCTCAGAAACTCCAGAAAGAAAAATCTATGGCTTGGATTTGACTCTATGGAACCCATGGATACCCCCGTGGAAACTAAGAAACTAAGAAGTTACTGTACAGAACCCCTTAAAACATGGGTGCTAGGTTTGATATCCTGGAACTGCTATTTAGGTTACTGAATATTTGATTCCCAGGAGAATTCCACTCATGTATTTGCCCATAACATCTCCTGTTATATAAATATTGAAAGATCAGACTAGGTATTATTACTGTTGCAAAGAACAAGACTGATGAAAAAAATACATGTGTATACAGGCCTCATCTGATACCATACCTGTTTCCATATTTAACCAATGAATATATTTTTCAATTTTGTTTTATACTGGAGAATTTTATTACTTAATATAGTTCTAACTGCAGAAATTGATTGACTAGAAAATTTTAACTACTAGTATGGTTTGGCTTTGTCCCCACCCAAATCTCATCTTGAATTGTAACTACCAGATTCCCATGTGTCATGAGAGAAATCTGGTGGGAGGTAAATGAATCATGGGGATGGGTTTCCCATGCTGTTCTCATGATAGTGAGTAAGTCTCAGGAGATCTGATGGTTTTAAAAACAGGAATTTCCCTGCACAAGCTCTCTCTCTCTTTGCCTGCTACCATCTATGTAAGACGTGACTTGCTCTTCCTTTCCTTCCACCATGATTGTGAGGCTTCCCCAGCAATGTGGAACTATAAGTCCATTAAACCTCTTTTTTTTTGTAAATTGCCCAGTCTTAGGTATGTCTTTATCAGCAGCATGAAAACAGACTAATACAGTAAATTGGTATTGGGAGTGGGGCACTGCTGAAAAATATCCAAAAATGTGGAAGCAACTTTGGAACTGGGTAACAGGTAGAGGTTGGAGCAGTTTGGAAGGCTCAGAAGAAGACAGGAAAATATGGGAAAGTTTGGAACTTCCTAGAGACTTGTCAAATGGATTTGTCCAAGATGGTGACATCAATATGGACAGTAAAATCCAGGCTGAGGTGGTCTCAGATGGAAATGAGGAACTTATTAGGAATTGGAGCATATGTGACTCTTGCTATGTTTTAGCAAAGAGACTGGTGGCATTTTGCCCCTGCTCTAGAGATTTGTGGAACTTTGAACTTGAGAGAGAATATTTAGGGCATCTGGAAGAAGAAATTTCTTTCTTTCTTTCTTTCTTTCTTTCTTTCTTTGTTTCTTTCTTTCTTTCTTTTCTTTTTTTCTGAGACAAAGTCTTGCTCTGTCACCTAGGCTGGAGTATAGTAGTGCAATCTCAGCTCACTGCAACCTCTGCCTCCTGGTTTCAAGCAATTCTCCTGCCTCAGCCTCCTGAGTAGTTGGGATTACAGGCATGCACCACCACACCCAGATAATTTTTGTATTTTTAGTAGAGACAGGGTTTCATCATGTTGGTCAAGCTGGTCTCAAACTCCTGACATGGTGATCCTCCTGCCTCAGCCTCCCAAAGTGCTGGGATTACAGGCATGAGCCACTGTGCCTGGCCACTGGAGATATAAATTTCTTAGAAGCAAAGCATTTAAGATGTGACTTGGATGCTGTTAAAGGCATTCAGTTTTATAATGGAAGCATAGCATAAAAGTTTGGAAAATTTACAGCCTGACACTGTGATAGAAAAGAAAATCTCATTTTCCGAGAAGAAATTCAAGCTGGCTGCAGAAATTTGCATAAGTAACAAGAAACTGAATGTTAATCCCCAAGACAATGGGGAAAATGTCTCCAGGCCATGTCAGAGGTCTTCATGGCATCCCCTCCCATCTCAGGCCCAGAGATTTAGGAGGAATAAATGGTTTCATGGGCTGAGCCCAGAGCTTCTCTGCTGTATGCAGTCTAGACACTTGGTGCCATGTGTCCTAGTTGCTCCAGCCATGGCTAAAGGGGGCCAAGATATGGCTCAGGCTGTTGCTTCAGAGGCTGCAAGCACCAAGCTTTGGCAGCTTTCATGTGGTGTTGAGTCTGTGGGTGCACAGAAGTCAAGAATCGAGGTTTGGGAAACTCTGTCTAGATTTCAGAGGATGTGTGGAAATGCATGGGTGTCCAGGCAGAAGTTTGCTGCAAAGGTGGGGCTTTCATGGAGAACCTCTGCTAGGGAAGTGCACAAGGGAAATGTGGGGTCACATGGTCCACACAGAGCCCCTACTGAGGCACTGCCTGGTTCAGTGACAGCTTATATTGTGCACCTCAAAAAGTCACAGACACTAAATGCCAGCTCATGAAAGCAGCTGGGAGGGTGGCTGTACCTGCAAAGCCACAGAGGTTGACCTTCCCAGGACCATGGGAACCCACCTCTTGCATCAGTGTGACCTGGATATGAGACATGGAGTCAAAGGAGATCATGTTGGAGCTTTAAGATTTGACTGTCTCACTGGATTTTGGGCTTGCATGGGGCCTGAAGCCCCTTTGTTTGGCCAGTTTCTCTCATTTGGAATGGCTGTATTTACCCAATGCTTATACCCCCATTGTATCTAGAAAATAACTAGCTCGTTTTTGATTTTACAGGCTCATAGGTGGAAGGGATTTTCTTGCCCTATCTGAGATGAGACTTTGGACTGTGGAATTTTGAGTTAATGGTGAAATGAGTTAAGACTATGGAGGACTGCTATGAAGGCATAATTGGTTTTGAAATGTGAGGATATGAGATTTGGGAAGGACCAGGTGTTGAATGATATGGTTTGACTATTTCTCCACCCAAATCCAGATTGAATTATATCTCCCACAATTCCTACATGTTGTGGGAGGAACCTGGTCGGAGGTAATTGAATTTTGGAGGCAAGGCTTTTCTGTGCTGTTCTGATAGTGAACAAGTCTGAGGAGATCTGACAGTTTTAAAAATGGGAGTTGAAGCTCTCTTTTTGCCTGCTGCCATTCAGGTAACATGTGACATACTCCTCCTTGCCTTCCACTCTGATAGTGAGGCTTCTCCATCTACATAGGACTGTAAGTCTATCAAAAGATCAATGAGACAGAAAACTAGCAAGGATATCCAGGACTTGAATGCAGATCTGGACTGAGCAGACCTAATAGACATCTACAGATCTCTCCAACCCAAATCCACAGAATAGACATTCTTTTCAGCACCACATCACACTTACTCTAAAATTGACCACACAATTGGAAGTAAATCATTCCTCAGCAAATGCAAAAGAATGGAAATCATAGCAACCAGTCTCTCAGTGCAACCAATCTCAAAGTGCAATCAAATTAGAACTCAGAATTGAGAAACTCACTCGAAACCACACAACCACATGGAAATTGAACAACAAGCTCCTGAATGACTACTGGATAAACAATGAAATGAAGCCAGAAATAAAGATGTTCTTTGAAATCAATGAGGATGAACACACAATGTACCAGAATCTCTGGGACACATTTAAAGCAGTGTCTAGAGCAAAATTTATAGCACTAAACACCCACATGAGAAGCAAAGAAAGATCTAAAATTTATGCTATATCATCACAATTAAAAAAATTAGAGGCATAAGATCAAACAAATTCAAAAGCTAGCAGAAGACAAGAAATAACTAAGATCAGAGAAGAAATGAAGGAGATAGAGACACAAAAAGCCATTCAAAAATTCAATAAATCCAGGAGCTGGTTTTTTGAAAAGGTCAACAAAATAGCTAGACTGTTAGCCTGACTAATAAGAAAGAAAAGAGAGGAGAATTGAGAAGATGTAATAAAAAATGATAAAGGAGATATCACCGCCAATTCCACAGAAGTACAAACTACTATCAGAGATTACTATAAACAACTCTATACACATAAACCAGTAAATCTAGAAGAAATGAATAAATTCCTGGACACTTACACTGTTCCAAGACTAAACCTGGAAGAAGTTGAATCCTTGAATAGACCAAAAACAAGGTCTAAAGTTGAGGCAGCAATTGATAGCCTTCCAACCAAAAAAAGTCCAGGACCGCATGGGTTCACAGCCAAATTCTACCAGATATACAAATAGGAGCTGGTACCAATCCTTCTGAAATTATTCCAACAATACATAAAGAGGGAATCCTCCCTAACTCATTTTATGAGACTAACATCATCCTGATACCAAAACCTGGCAGAGACACAACTAAAAAAGAAAATTTCAAGCCAATCTCCATGATGTACATTGATGCAAAAATCTTCAATAAAATACTGGCAAATCAAATGTAATAGCACATCAAAAAGTTTATCCATCATGATCAAGTAGGCTTCATTCTGGGGATGCAAGGCTGGTTCCACAGACACAAATCTACAAACGTAATCCATCACATAAACAGAACCAACGACAAAAATGACATGATTATCTCAACAGATGCAGAGAAGGCCTTTGACAAAATTGAACAGTCCTTTTTGTTAAAAACTCTTAATAAACCGGGTATCGATTGAACGTATCTCAAAATAATGAAAGTTATTTATGACAAACCCCCAACCAATATCATACTGAATGGGCAAAAACTGGAAGCATTCCCTTTGAAAACTGGCATTAGACAAGGGTGCCCTTTCTCACCATTCCTATTCAACATAGTATTGGAAGTTTTAGCAAGAGCAATCAGGCAAGAAAAAGAAATAAAGCATATTCAATTAGGAAAAGAGAAAATCGAACTGTCTCTATTTGAAGATGACATGATTGTATATTTAGAAGACCCCATTATCTCAGCCCAAAATCTCCTTAAGCTAACAAGCAACTTCAGCAAAGTCTCAGGATAAAAAATCAATGTGTAAAAATTGCAAGATTTCCTATACACCGATAACAGACAAACAGAGAGCCAAATGAGCAAACTCCCATTCAGAATGACTACAAAAATAATAAAATACCTAATAGAATACAACTAAGAAAGGATGTGAAGGACTCTTCAAGGAGAACTACAAACCACTGTTCAAGGAAATAAGAGAGGACACATATAGATAGAAAACATTCCATGCTCATGGTTAGGAGGAATCACTATTGTGAAAATGGCCATACTGCCCACAGTAATTTATAGATTCAATGCTATCCCCATCAAGCTACCATTGACTTTCTTCATAGAACTGGAAAAAAACACCTTAAACTTCATATGAAACCAAAAAAGAGCCCGCATAGCCAAGGTAATCCTAAGCAAAAAGAAAAAGGCTGGAGGCATCATGCTACCTGACTTCAGAATATACTACAAGGCTACAGTAATCAAAACAGCATGGTACTGGTACCAAAACAGAGATATAGACCAATGGAACAGAGCAGAGGCCTCAGAAGTAATGCCACACAACTACAACCATCTGATCTTTGACAAACCTGACAAAAATGAGCAATGGGGAAAGGATTCCCTGTTTAGTAAATTGTGTTGGAAAAACTGGCTAACCATGTGCAGAAAGCTGAAACTGT
>CAUYLG010071430.1:0-14997 GCA_963573385.1 Cacajao melanocephalus | reverse complement strand
CATACTTGTGAATTTCATTCTAGTTTAATGGCCAATGAAGTAATGAATCCAGTCTTCTTTGCTGGACACCCCTTATAATTCAAACTTCTAACCATCAGGTGATTCAGGGCTCAGTCCTCGGCTCTTTTTTCTCCTCACTCCTGAGGTGTCCTTTCCAGTTCCTTGATTTTAAATACCATCTACGTGCAGATGGCTCATAGACGTGTATTACCAGCCCTGACATTGCCTCTGATGTCCAAACTTTTCTGCAGCAACCCATGAAGCTTTCCATTGGGGTGTGCACTAGAGAGCTCAAGCCTAATCTGTCCAAAAACGAACTTTGGATAGAGCCATTCATTGTATGTTCTTGACTTTTCTCCAAGTCACACCCCATATTTCATCCCTCAGCAAGTCCTGAATCTGCCCTGTCTTCAAAATACATCCCATCACTTTTCCCCACCTGTGCAGCTTCCTCCTTGTCTCTTGTGATTTCCTGCTGTGCATCCTAACTGTTGCCTTAATGTCTCTCTGACCCTCTATAGTCTCTACAGAGCAGTGAGAGAAACCATTTCAAGCTATAAATCAGATCGTAGTATTCCCCTGCTCAAAATCCTTGAGTGGCTTCTCATTACCCAGGGAATAAAATCCAAGCTCTTTACTGTAGCTTAGGAGGCCCCACCTGGTCTGGCCCCTGCCCCTTCTCCAATGATTCCTTTACTACGCTCTCCCATAGCTGCCTGCTCCAGCCACACTGACCTCCCCACTGTCCTTGCACTCCTCCTCAAGGTCTCTGCACCTGCCTTTCCTTCTGCCTTGGACCACGCTTCCCCCAGGTATTCACATCCTTACTCCCTCACTTCTTCAGCACTCGGCTCAAGTCTTCTCCTCAGACAGGCCACTCCTGACTTTTCCACCTAAAATAGCAAAGCCCATCACCATCATTCCCTGTTCCTCTTACACATATGACTCCCAACTTGCGATGGTTTGACTTAGGATTTTTCAACTTTATGATGGTGCAAAAGCTATAGCATTCAGTAGAAACCGTACTTCGAATTTGGAATTTTGGAATTTTGATCTTTTCCTGGATCCGTGATATGAAGTATGATACTCTCTCTTGATGCTGGACAGTAGCAGGGGAGGCACAGCTCCCAGTTAGCCCTGCCATCAGGATCCCAGGGTAAACAACCAATAGTGTACTGCATTGCTGGATAATTTTGCCCAACTGTTAACTGATATTAGTGTTCTGAGCACACTTAAGGTAGGCTAAGCCAAGCTATGACGTTCAGTAGTTTAGGTGTCATAAAAGCATTTTCAACGTATATTTTCAAGTTACAATGGGTTTATCAAGATGTAACCCCATTGTAAGTGGAAGAGAATCTATATTAATACTATCACAGTCTGATTTATGTTCCATTCATTATATTATACTCCGTTTATTCATTGTCTTGTTGACTCGTTAGAATGTAAGCTCCATGAGGGCAAGAAATGAGGGCAAGAAATTTCTCTTATTCGCTCTTCTATCTCCAGCCTCCAAAATAGCACCTGTTATATGGCAATTGATTAACAAATAGTTGCTGAATACATTGTCTAATTCTTCAGATAGGAAAACTGAAGCCCAGAAGATGTAAGCACTAAGACATAAGAAACTGAAGCATTTATTTAAAAAAAAAAAAAAACTCCTCCAAACTGTTTTCCGCAGTGGCCAAATTAATTTATATTCCCACCAGCAGTGTATAAGCATTTCTTTTCCTCTAACCTTGCCAACATCCGTTTTTTTGTTTGTTTGTTTGTTTTTACTTTTTAATGATAGTCATTGTGACTGGTATGAGATGGTACCTCATTGTGGTTTTGAATCCCATTTTTCTAATGATTAGTGATGGAGAGCACTTTTTCATATGTGTGTTGGCTGAGTGTATGTCTTCTTTTGAGAAGTGTTCGTGCCGTTTACCCATTTTTAAATGGGATTGTTTGTTTTCTGCTTGTTGATTTGTTGAAACTCCTTGTAGATTCAGAACTTAAAACAGAACTACCATTTGACCCAGCAATCTCATTACTGGGTATATACCCCAAGGATATAAATTATTCTACCAAAAAGACATGTGCGCTTACATGTTTATCACAGTACCAGTGCACAGAATTTGATGACCAAAATAGCAAAGACATGGAATTCTTTTTTTCAGTCCATCAATGGTGGACTGAATTTTAAAAATGTGTTACATATACACCATGGAATACTACACAGCCATCAAAAAACAAATCATATCCTTTTCAGCAACACGGATGCAACTGGAGGCCATTACCCTAAGTGAATTAATACAGGAACAGAAAACCAAATACCACATGTTTTCACTTATAAGTGGGAACTAAATCCTGAGTACACACGGACACAAATAGGGTAACGATAGACACTGGGGCGTACTTGAGGGTGGAGAATGGGCGGAGAATGAGGGTTGAAAAACTACCTATAAGGTTCTATGCTCACTACCTAGTGACAAAATCATTTGTACAACAAACCGCAGTGACATACAATTTACCCATGTAACAAACCTGCACATGTAGCCCTGAACCTAAAAGTCAAAAAAATTTAAAAAAAATCCAAACATTATGTTCAATGCACAGAATTTAATGACCAAAATAAATTGTCACATTCAGGTATAAGGCTACTCCCCCAAAAAGTCAGCATTTCCCTTCTTGCCTGGTTATATTAGAGAACTAGCATTTCTGAAGGCAACAGATACCTCACTTTAGAGAGACTTTTTTCTCAGTTTTCCACTGACACGAGCAATGACAAGATAGTTGAGATAACATGAAAGCAAAATTAAATAGTGTGGAACCTAGGAATATGAAGTGAGGCAGAAATTGTGCAGTAATACCTTAGTAATAGCAGTGCCATTCCTAGAGGGTTGCATCTCTACTTTGAGATTCTGTGGTCTGAGAGGAGCTCCCTTGAGAGTAAAGGGGGATAGATGCCACATCCATGAGTGCTCTGTGAGAAAAAAAAATGTGTGTGCCCAAACAGAAGCAGCCAGCCATGCTATTTCAGGGTTAAAATAGATGACTGAGGGTTCAAAAATACTGTCTGATACACATCCCACCCTATCTATAGTATTATATCAATAACTCACTTAACTTCATAATAAGCATTTATGAAAAACATACAAATACCTGCAGATATATATTTTGGTCTCCTTTATAGGACAATTATTTTACAAAGCAAAAAGGATCTCTGTACTAATTTCTTGATAATTAAAAAAATATTTATTTCCAATCTACTCATTCTGTGGCCATTGCACCATAGAGAAAATGGGAGGAATGTCCATGAGCCGGTCCACTGGTTGTCTCTGCAGAATTATCAGTGAATCTCGAACTGGGGCTCATCAACCTCTTTGGCCTTTAGCATCACTGTGACTGACAGGCTGTTTCATACAATCCACTCCTTCCTACCTGCATGTGCGCACACATGCAGACCTTCACACTTGTTCACATCTGTTGTTAATAGAAGTCACAGTCTTCCTGGGAAATGCTGTGCCATCATACCGAGAGTCCAAACAAGCCAGTCCTGAATTTTGGGTAGTATCCAACCTGGTATCTTAATTCTACTGCTAGAAGAGAGAACAATTTTCTTTCAACAATTTTGGTATTAGCAAAGTCTACTCATTCCTGGAAAAGATGTGCTGAGAAACATGGTACCATTGAAATTGACAAGGCCTGATTCTTAAAACTGGGTTTACTAGGTTCTTCTGCAGTACAGACAGCAATATAAAGGGATAAAGGAACAGGGGTCATCAAATTCTCTCCCTTGACATGGGTTTCACATTACATTCATTTTTCTTTCTGAGTTCAATTCAGTGGCCATCTCCTGTAAGCAGTCTTTCCGCATTTTAGCAAATCCATTTAAAAACATAGCCAGTTCACTTAAGCCACGTCATTGAACTGTAACAGTTCTACATGATACAGGTGTGCGCTCATCAATTTCTTAATGATGCGGGGGCTTACCTGCCTTATCTTTCCACTGTACAGTATGCTCTGGGGGAAGGCTCAGAATAAATCAAAATTTTAAAGTTCTATAATCTAGCATTCTCTAGGACCTCATATGGGGCATGTTAATGAAAGTGGCTCTGGACCATGGCTGCCCATTAAGATCACATGGCACCTTTTAGAAAACACCAATGTGTAGACCCTATCTGCAGGGAATGGGACTTCATTGGTCAAGCGGGGAGCTCAGGTAGAGGGCTTATTATTTTTAAAGCTCCTGAGGCACTTCCTATTTGCACCAAAGAATGACGCTTCTTGATCAGGGGAGATTTGAAAAGGATGTTTCATCATATACTAATTGTAGTATCCTGATCAAGTTTGCTCATTTTTGGAAAGACAGGACTAACAATACTTCTCTAGATTGTTATTCCCTGGATGGGATGACATTTTCCCCATTTGGAACTAACATCACTGCTTAAACTCTCTAGGCTATGTTCAGTCGGTCAAAGATTTAGATTTCCTTTTGTAAAATAGGGATTTTTATAAGTGTAAACACATAGGTTTAGTGTGGGGATTAAATGAAATAACCTGTGAAAAGTACTTAGTCTGGTACTTGGCACATATAAGATTTCAGCAAGCCTTAGCCACTCTGTTCACTGCCTAACACAGTATCTGGCCGAGGGTAGACTCTATATAAATCTTAATCATTTCCTCTTCTTCCCTTCCATCTATTACTTTCCACTATCCTGATCTCTACCCTTATAATTTGGGGCCTTTAGTATTTAGTAACCAAATTCCTCTACAGGAGATCAAGGTGTCTAAGTACAATTTTGAATTCTGTCTCTTTTTAAATGATGGTGAATCAAAGAGGACTTGATATGTGCACTTGTGGGACAATAAATATATTTATAAATATAGTTAAGATATTACTCAGGTTCTCACTTTTAAAGGCAAAGTATGTAAACACTGAGCAATGCCAGGCACCTCATAGAAATTCACAAACATTCATAGGACCGTATTACTCAAAGTGCGATCCTTGGACCAGCAGCATCAACATCTCCTGGGAGCTCGATAGGAAAGCATGATCTCAGACCCCACCCCAGAATTGCCAAATCTAAATCTGCATTTAAACAAGATGCCCAAGTGATTTGTATGCACAATGAAGTGTGCGAAGGACCCCCATGGGATGATAAAATGATGACTGACAATTGAAAGTACCCATGGACCTAGTTTACAGAGGTTGTGGTATCAGTTCCTCACTGCTACTCTGGGCCATCTTCAGGCTAGGCTGCTAAATCAGCTACTAGGTCCACGTTGTCGCATTGTGAGGAAAAGGTCTGAGTCTGAAGTGGCTCTAAACCAAATCCCTTTAGTGTGAACATACAGAGCCCTTGCCATATTGATAAGCTGTGCCTTATATACCCCATCACATTTTTCCCATACTCAGATCTCCAGATCTCATCCTGACCTCCTGGACCTGTGACTCGTTGCCTCAGCCTCTGTGAAAATTCTCATACTTTCCCTCTGGATCTGACAAATGATGATGCTCTTTCACTCCTGATTCTCGACGTTCCCCTTTTGGCTACAATTGACTCTTCTTAGGTACTCTTCTTCTTCCCACTCTGTAAAACAGCTCTACCCGGGAGGTGAGGACTCCAGAACTGGACTGGCCACTGAGAAAGGAAATCTGGCTAAAGAGGCAGAGTCAAGTGGGCCTTTGAGGGCTGCTTTGACCCTTTCAAAGGTCATCTGACCCTTGGGCTGGCTCTTCCAGGGTGCTGGCTCTCTGGAGCAACATTTCTTAGAGGAGGTGTGGGATGGGAGAGGGAGCCTGTGAGCATTGCCAGAGTATTCCTTGTTTGGTAGAGAGAGCACTCATGATTTTCTCTTTAGGAACTGCCATTTTGAAATGGCCTTTCAGGTTCTGGACTTTCTCCCTATTTATCTTGACCAAATTGGTTAAATAAAAGACAGTCTCTGCTTTGCAATCCACAATTATGCTAGGAATGAAACTCGATACAAGCTGCATCTGATGTGTACATCAATAGATAATTCATTCAGCAATTGCTAAAGACAATCCACCAAGCTGCCCTTACTTTTTTCCCTGCAGGTAAGGTACTTTTGTTTATTTTAGTACATGTTGTTTGGCATCTTAAATTATGAATTTTTATTCCAGTCATTTCACAAGCAAAACTGATTTCACTGGTAATTAAATTCCCCCCCGCAATGGCAATTTCACCACTTATTTTCATTTTACTAGGAGGTGGCCTGTGGATTATTAAGCAGGTGTCAGCTCTCACCCACCCACATACCTTCAGTGCAATCAGAAAATGATGTTAACGGTTCTAAGGTGCACCCAGATGATTTGTAGTTTCCACAGTTTCACATTTGGAGGCATAAATCATGCCGTTTATGCATATAGGTTAGCTCAAATATTTGGGATTTGTTTTAAAGCCTACTAAATTGAGTAACTCTAAATGTAACAACGTAGTTTGTAATTGGCTATGTTCTAGGAATACATGATTTTACACTGAATTAAAATATACTGTTATTGGTATTAGTTTAGGTTTGAAATAATATTTTATATTTTACAAAGCCCATTTAAAAAGGTATTTGACTAGAACAAATAATAGTTTATGAGACTGACAAATTCAGGAAAAGGCAGTCTGCGGCATCTTATAACTGTAAGTTCAACTGATATGGTAGGTTGGTATGACCCATTCCACTTGATGAGGTAACTATTCCCATCATAATCACACCTGCCTCCACTGCAGTAACCCTCACATATCACCAATTAAGCAGATCCTTCTTCATCGAGTCCCTAACACGGTATTTTTCAAAATGCCAGTTACGATCCTTTAGTAAGCCATGAAAATAATTCAGTGAGTTTCATACAGTATCTAAAAAAAAATAGAATAGATCAGAGTGCCTCACAGGCAAATTTCAGTGATGTGTATGTATGTGTATAATTACACGGTAATATAGATTATACTGCTTATTATGGGTTGTAGTAAAAAAGAGTTTGAAATACAAAGAAAAAAGTGGGAAATACACAAATGAACCTAATATTGGTTCCCTCTTGAAATGATCCCATGAGTTGGAAATCAAGGATCTTTGTCTCTTAGGAAGCCAGAGTCCTTAGATTGCTACAAAGCTAATGGCTATTGCCATGTCCAAGGACTGGCTCTGGATTATCTAGTTAATGAATAATATTGAGAATTATCTAATTATCCAGATTGGAGGTTTTCAAAGTGTGGACCCAGAACCAGCAGCATCAGCTCTCAGCATCACCTGGGAACTTGTTAGGAATGCAACGTCATAGGTCCCATCCTGGACCTGCTGAATTAAAATTTTAGAGAAGGGGCCAGCGATCTGTGCTTTAACAGTCCTCCAGGTGATTCTGATGCATGCTAACATTTGAGAACCACTGGTCTATTCCTACATGCGACCCAAATTTGAGTCTGGGCTTTGCTTTTACTGTTAATGTATGACATTATCCACCTGAAAATTCCATCCCAAGTGTTTCTGTAGGCCTCAGAAGGTGCCTCCCATATGATGATTAAGTCTATTCAGTTATCAGATGACTTCCAACAATGTTTTCCTCTCCTTTTGCCCACAGCCTCCTGCCCTTGGTTCTGCTAAGGCCTTCTGGGTACTGAGACTGCCTCTGTTTGGGCTTGCTGTCTCCCATTGGTACCACAAAGGCCTGTAAATGCTGATACTACACATGGCTACTCTACAAAGTGGGAGAACACAGCATAGTCAGAGGCAGGGGCTTATTTTATGCAGAACTGTATAAACTCATACTAAATGGTTTTGTTTGAAAATATCACAGCCCATCCTATTCATTGAAGGCTCTTTGATATAATTTGATGTATCTGTAATTCTTGTGTGATTTTATGTCCATTTTATGCACTTTTTAGATCTTGAACAGAGATAGCTTATTTAAATTGTATGGGGACTAAATGAGATATCTCGGGTAAAATGTTTTGTAGGTGTATGGCATAATGTAAGCATTTGGTTTCTCTCTGGCGAGATGAAGACCTGGGCCATTAGTTTAACAAGGCACAAGTCTCTTGCTCAAACTTGAGTGTTCTGGTTTCCACAATATGAGCCCTAGTGTTTGGGGGAACTACACACATACACTTACATGAGGTTTTCAATGTGGAGGGGCTAAGGAGTGTTATTCCAACAGAAATCCCAGTGTTTAAGTGGCATAGAATTTTCTGAGGACTCAAAAGGAATAGTAGGCTCTTGAGGCTAAAAAATCTGCCATCACACATAGTGTGCACATACACACACCCCCTACAAACACCCCTACCTCCTACACCACATACTACTGTATACACATATGTACACACACCACATGAACACCTTACAAACGTATGCCACACAAAACCATATCCATACCTTATACTGTTGCACACTTTCCCCCATATAATACACCAAGCACAAACTCACACATATACATCACACACAGAGTCAGGAGTGTCTTGCTGCTATGAATTCTCTTTGCCCTGCCTCTAAGCCTACTTCTACTCTCCACCATTTGGGAAATGAGGCAGCCATGTTTTTTTCTTGCCCTCTGGCCATGAGAGTAGGTGGGAAAAATGTAAAGTGTGGTTTTAGAAAATGTGAAGAGACCATTTATCATGGAAAAATATTAAACATAGTTAAAAAACTATTCTTAAAAAGGCTTCAACTCCAAATCATGTTATAAGAGAGATTTCAAACCCTCAAAATATAGATATGTCTTGGCCGGGTGCAGCAGCTCACACCTGTAATCTCACCACTTTGGGAGGCCAAGATGGGAGGATCACTTAAGCCCTGGAGTTCAAGAACATCTGGGGCAACATGGTGCGACCTCATCTCTACAAAAAAAAAAAAAATTAATTGGCTGGATGTGGTGGTGCACAGCGGTAGTCACAGCTACATGGACGACTGGGGTGGAAGGATCAACTGACCTAGAGAGGTCAAGATTGCAGTGAGTTGTGATTGTGCCACTGCACTCCAATGTGGGTGAAAGAGCAAGAGCCTGACTCAAAAAAAAAAGGAAAAAATAGATATGTCTCTCTATATAAATTATTTCAGAACACAGGAGAAAACTTTCCAGTTCACTTTATAAAGTTAACATATTATAGAAGCCAAAGCTAGAGAAAGAAATGGCAGCAAATCATATCAATTGTACCAATTATTATAGGTGTAAAACTTCAAAATGGAATGTTAGCAAATAGAATAATCCATCAATGTATTAAGTGAATAATATATGATAACATGGTACTTTAATTGAAGGACATAAAGAGAGTTCAATATAAATAATATAACCCATTATATTAGTAAGGTGAATAGAAAACTATAGGATCATAGATATGAAAAATTATGTTGATATAAGTTGACATTCATTCTTTCAGTCTTTTTTATTGTGGTAAAAGATATCACATACAATTTACCATCTTAACAATTTATAATTATAAGTTCAGTATTATTAAATATATTCATAAGGTGCAATAATCACCACCATTTATAACTATTTTCATCTTGTAAAACTGAAACTCTGTACCCATTAAACTGTAACTCTATTATCTCCTTCCGCTATCAGACAACCACCATTCTACTTTCTGTCTCTGTGATTTTGACTACCCAAAGTATCTCTTATAAGTGGCATTACACAGCATGTGTCTTTTATGACTGGCTTATTTCACCTAGCATAATGTTCTCAAGGTTCATCCATGTTGTAGTTGTAGTATACGTTAGCATTTCCTTTTGAAGGTTGAACAATGTTCCATTGTATGTAGACACCATATTTGGCTTATCCATTAATCCATGATGGACCCTTCGATTACTTTCATGTTTTCACTATTGTGAATTATACTGCAATGAACATAGATGAGCAAGTATCTTTGAGATTCTGCTTTAAGTTCTTTTGAGTATTTACCCAGAAGTGGAACTGCTGGATCATATGATAATTCTACTTTTAATTGAGAACTGTCATACTGTTTTCCATAGTGGCTATATCATTTTACATTCCCACCAGTGAAGGTTCCAATTTCTCCACACTCTTGTCACTATCTGTTACTTTCTGTTTGTTTTTTTTAATAGGAACCCTACCACTGGATGTGAGGTGGTATTTCATTTTAGTTTTCATGTGTATTCCCCTAATGACTAATGATGTCAAACATCTTTTCATGTGCTTACTGGGCATTTGTGCATCTCCTTTGGAGAAATGTCTGCTCAAATCTTTTGACCATTTTTGATATGGGTTGGTTGTTTTTCTTGTTATTGTTGAATTTTTTAATATAGGAGTCCTCTATGTAGTCTGGATATTGACCTCAGACATGTAATTTGCAAATATTTTCTCCCATTATGTGGATGGTTTTTTTACTCCATTGAAATTGTTTTCTAATGTACAAAATTTTAAAAACTTCTGTGAAGTCCAATTTGTCTATTTTGTTGTTGTTGCCTGTGTCTTTGGTGTCATGTCTGAGAAAATGTTGCTAAATCCAATTTCATTTAGACTTTTATCCATCATTTTCTTCTTTGTTTTTGTTTTGAGACAGGGTCTCATTCTATGACTCAGGCTGGAATGCAGTGGTGTAATCTTGACTCACTGCAACCTCTGTCTTAGGGCACAAGAAATCCTCCCATCTCAGCCTCCTGAGTAGCTGGAACTACAGGTGTATGCCACCATACCTGGCTATTTTTTTTTTTTTTGTAGAGACTGGATTTTGCCATGTTGCTCAGCATGGTCTTGAACTCCTCAGCTGAAGTGATCTGCCTGCCTTGGCCTCTCAAAATGCTGGGATTATAGACATGAGCCATGATGCCCAGCCTATGCCATGTATTCTTCTAAGGGTTTTACAGTTTTAAGTCTTACATTTGGGTCTTTGGGAACTTTTTGTTAATTTTTGTATGTGGTATAAAGTATGTGTCCAATTTCTTTCTCTTGCCCAGCAACATTTGTTGAAATGTTTCCTCATTTCAACAAATGGTGAAACAAATGGTTTTCCCATTGAATGGTTTTGGCACCCTTGTCAAAGATTATTTGACTATATATGTGAGGGTTTATTTATGGGCTCTGTATTCTATTCCATTTGTCTATATGTCTGGCTTTATTTCAGTACTATGCTGTTTTGATGGCTGTAGCTTGGTAGTTTTGAAATCAGAAAGTGTGAAACCTCCAACTTTGCTCTCTTTCAATATTGTTTTGGCTATTTGGGGTCACTTAAGATTTTCCATATGAATGTTAAGATGGATTTTTTGTTACTGAAGAAACATCCTTTGGATTTTGATAGAGATTCCACTGAACCAGTGGGCTGTTTGGGGTGGTATTGACTTTTTAACAATATGAATTATTTCAATCCATGTACATGGAGTGTTGATCCATTTATTTGTGCCTTCTTTCATTTATTTGAGGAAAATTTTGTAGTTCTTAGTGTTCAGGTTTTTCTCCTCCTTGGTTAGGTTCATTTCCAAGTATTTTATTGTTTTTGATGCTTTTGTAAATGGATTTGTTTTCTTGATTTTTCTTTTCTGGTGATTCATTGTGAGCATATAGAAATGGAACTATACTTTTTGTGTTGATTTTTTTCTTGAAACTTTGCTTAATTAGGTTATTGTTAATTTTAACAGGGTATGTATATGTGTGTGTAAAATCTTAGGGTTTTTTATTTATAAAATCATGCCATCTACAAACGGAGATACTTTCACTCTTTCCTTTCCACTTTGTCTGCCTTTTATTTCTTCCATTTAATTGTTCTAGCTAAGACTTCCAGTACTCCAGTGACCACAAGTGGTAAAAACAACATCCTTGTATCCAGAAAGAAATTTCACTTTGTTGTGGTGTATCAGCCCTTTAATGTACTGTGGAATTCAGTTTGCTGGTACATTGTTGAGGATTTTTGCATCAATATTCCATCAGGGACATTGGTCCTATGTTTTCTTTTCTTGCATTGTCTTTGTCTGGCTTTGGTATCAGTGTAATGCTGGCCTCATAGAAGGTGTTTAGAAGTGTTCCCTCCCCTTAGTTTTTTAGAAAAGTTTGAGGAGCACTGGCATCAATTCTTCTTTGAATTTTTAGCAAAATTCATCAGTAAAGTCAATGAATCCTGGGCTTTTCTTTGTTGAGAAGTTTTTGTTATTCAAGTTTTCCATTTCTTCATGAGTCAGTCTTGGTAGGATGTGTGCTTCTAGGAATTTATCCATTTCATCTAGGTTATTCAATTTGTTTGTGTACAATTGTTCATAATTTTCTCTTATAATTTTATTTTTCAAAAAATTTCCAGTCATGTGCCCCATTTTGTTTCTGATTTTAGTTAAGTCTTTCCTGTTTTTTTCTTATTCAATCTAGTTAAAGACTTACCAATTTTGTTGATCTTTTTGAAGAAGCAAATCTTGGTTTTTAAATTTCCTCTACTGTTTTTGTGTTCTCTATTCTGTTTATTTCTGCTCTAATATTTATTATTTATTTCCTTCTGCTAACTTTGGTTTTAGATTGTTTTCTTTTTCTAGTTTTTTAAAGTGTAAGGTTAGGTTATTGATTTGGTATCTTTCTTCTTTTTTAATGCAAAGATTTGCAGCTGTAAATTTTCCTCTTGGCACTGCTTTTGCTGCATTTTGTAAGTTTTGATATTTTTAAAATTTTTATTTGGGGATATTTTCTAATTTTTCTCATGATTTATTATTGTGTTTTTTTCAGCCGGTGTTTTGTTTAAATCTTTCCATGCTTTAGTGATTCCTTTGCTTTTCATTATTTCAGTATTCATGCCTTTTTTCTGGAATAATTCTTTTCTTCTGAAGTTTATCCTTTAGGAGTTCCTTTGGTGAATCATAGAACCAATTTAATTTCTTAGTGCTATTTTAATTGCTCTGAAATGTGTTTATTTTATCTCATTTCTTAAAAAGTGGTTTCACCAGATATAGAAGTCCAGGTATCAGTATTTTTAACATATCAAATCACTGTATTTGGTTTTCTGAGGTTACTATGGTAAGTCAAATAATGGCCTTCTCAAAATGTCCTCATTGTAATCCCTGGAACCTATAAATATGTTACCTTACATGGTAAAAAAAAAAAAAAAAAAGACTTTACAGATGTGATTAAGTTAAGGATCTCAAAATGTGGAGATTTTTCTGGCTTATTCTCATATACACAATAAAAACAAGAGTCAGGATAAGAGATAGGTAATAGGATTAGAGTCAGTAGCAGTAAATGTGATGATGGAGATGGTATGATGGAGAGGTGGAGTGCTGGCAGCCTTTAGAAGCTGAAAGGGGCAAGGAACAGGTTTTCCCTTGGAATCTATGGAAGGAGCCAGCTCTGCTGACACCTTGATTTTGGTGCTGTAAGATTCATTTTGAACTTCTGACCTCCAAGACTGTAGAAATAACTGTACGTTTTTTAAGCCACTAAACTTGTGATAATCTGTCACTGCAGCAATAAAAAAACTAAGACAGTCTGCTGTTTGTCTAATTATAGCACTTTAATCATTTTTTTCTCTCTGGCTGCTCTGAAAGTTTTTGATTTTGTCTTTAGTATTCTGTAATTTTATTTTGATGCCTAAGTTTGGATATCTTTTTATTTATTGTGCTTGAGATTCATTGGGTTTTCTAACTGGTGTTTTTGATCATTGCTAGGAAATTTTCACCCATTGCCTCTTCTAACATCATCTGTCCTCCATCGTATTTTCTCTTCTTGGAAACCCAATTGTGTTTGCAGGTCTTTTCACCCTGTCCTCCAGGCCCTTTTGCTCCTCTTTCATAGTTTACATCCCTTTTTCTATGGGCTACGTACTCTGTAATTTCTCAACTCTCTTTTGCCAATACCTTCTTTACTGATCTTCTGTTTCTTCTGTCCATTGACTTTTTAATGGAAGTGGTCATATTTTACATTTCTAAAAGTTCTATTTGGTCCTTTTTCAAATATATCTGATCAGTTTTGATAGCTTTATGTTCTTTTACCACACACTCAACATGGTATTTTATTTCTACACATGTAAAATGTACTGATTTTGTATTTTGTGTTCAATCATTCCATTATCTACAGTTTTTATAGATCAAATAATCTGCTTGTTGTTTCTTCTGACTTGCTCATGGTGGTTTGTTTCCTCCTGTTCTCAGTGAGTTTTTGAGCTCTTGTGTGTTGTAAACTTTATTACAGATTTATGGAAATTCCTTTGGGTGTTTGTATAAACTGTGGTCCTCCAGAAATAATTTGCTTTTGCTTCTGCTAAGCACCTTGAAGAATTATCAACCAGGAAAGACTATAAACTAAATTTTAGTTTAGCATTTTGTGTGTCACACAATCAGTATTAGTTTAAGCCCCATACCTCTGTGTTTTATGAGCTTCTGCATAGGGATTTTAATGGAATACTTTAATCCTTTTTACACTTCTCTCTTCTCTCTCTAGGGTCAAGCCAAAGACATATCAAAGCTATCTTCTTTCTTATGGTAGATTCTTTTCTAGGTCTATATTAATTCGTTCGCATGCTGCTATAAAGAACTGCCCAAGAGTGAGTAATTTCTAAAGAAAAGAGATTTAATTGACTCACAGTTCTGCAGGGCTTGGGAGGCCTCAGGAAACTTAACAATCCTAGTGGAAGGGGAAGCAAACACATCCCTCTTCACATGGTGGCAGGAGAGAGAAGTATAAGAGCAAAAAGTGAAACCCCCTTATAAAACCATCAGATCTTGTGAGAACTCACTCACTATCATGAGAATAGCAGCATGAGGGAACCATCTCCATGATTCAGATGATGGAGAATGAGTGCAATGAACTGACAGAATCAGGTTTCAGAAGGTGGATAATAAGAAACTTCTGTGAGCTAAAAGAACGTGTACTAACCCAATGCAAAGAAACTAAGAACCTTGAAAGAAGATTTAAGGAAATGCTAACAAGAATGGATAACTTAGAGAGGAACATAAATGAATTGATGGAGCTGAAAAACACAACACGAGAACTTCGCGAAGCATGCACAAGTTTCAACAGCCGAATTGACCAAGCAGAAGAAAGGATATCAGAGGTCGAAGATCAACTCAATGAAATAAAAC
>CAUYLG010071428.1:0-89074 GCA_963573385.1 Cacajao melanocephalus | reverse complement strand
GGGTACCTCTGCTGGGCTGCCAATGGCAACTTGCCAAGTCCAGGTCCACTCTTTCTATGACCAATGCAGTTGCCCATGCTTTGTTTCCCCACTGACCAATCTACTGCCCTTACCCCCTATAAAACCCCACGCCCAGAACGGCCAGGCGCGACTTCTCTGGCCTCTCTCTCTCTCTCTCTCCCTCCCTCGGGGCCACAGAACCTTGCCCAGGAGCTAAATAAACTGGAATTTAATTTGTCTCGTGCTGGCCTCAGTTTCCTCATTTTAAACTCGGCAATATCCTTACAAGAATAACCTTACAGTGTGTGTATATATATGTACACACGTGTGTATAGATATAGGCAGAGACAGAGAGCAGAGAGAGGAGACAGAGAATAGCACGATGTACATTATGTAGCCTGTTCTCTGTTCTCAGAAAGAGAATACACTGTCATCAATTTGATTTGGGGATCACATTGATCACACCTCATTGACATGGCATACTGAGCTGGCCCAGCCCCGAACACATATTGAGGTCCTAATGAAGTCAATTTTAAAATGATGTAAGAAATCCAATGTTTGGGACAAGCTTGTGTGTCCTTCATAATTTCCTATGTCTTGTCACCTGTGCCTTCTCATCACTAGAAAAATCCACACCGAAGAGTGTCTGTGAAGAGCAAGGACTCACGGAGGAAAGAATCCATGAAAACCTCCAACCTGTGAGTAAATGATATATGAGGATTTTTTTTTCTTTCTGCATACTAATATATAATTCTTGAGGAAAAAGGACCATGTGTCCCTTTCTATTTGGTAGCCTGAAGATAATCTATAATATTGCATCAATATTCACTTAATAAAAGAGGAAGTTTGCATTGCTTATGCTGCTTCCATTTGGCTCGCCTAGCTTTTAGATATTATGTGGAAGAGTGGGCCGGCAACACCTGTGCCTTGTCAGTCATTTAATTAAGCAAAGAAAGCTTGCTACTCATTTTATTTCTGTATATGTTAATGTTAAAAACTAATAGAAAACAGCTAGTAAATTGTCCCCTGCATATATTGGACACAGCAACAATTACTCTGGCAGAGAAGATATAATAAAAGAGGAAATTTTAATAGTATCCTTATTCCATTTATTCTCTTGGGCTTCTGTTTCAAGGTACTGTAGAAATTAACAATTATTCCTTCTCATTGTTTTTGATGATCTTTTTCTATTATGCTCCTACCTGACTTAAAATAAAAAATAATTTAAACTTAGGGTTTTTTTATTCAATTTTATGGGGCCCTGAGATTTACATTCCAGGCATGAGGAAGAACTGTGAAGAATCAGAAAATAATCCAGAGAGCCTTTTCTTCTTATTTCTTGACAACTAGTTAAGGCCATGCCAGTCATTAGTACAACTGAGATTATCTTGATTTCAACTCAGAATTTCACATAATAAAAATAATTATCTTATACATCACTGTATTGACAAATATGTCTTTCTGGTACTTTATGAATGTCTGTCATATAATGTATCTGAATAGTTGCCGTAGCGCTACTACATAAGGCAATTAACTGGGTTTATATGGCAAATCGTCTAAGGATTTCTCCAGAATGCTTGGGGAAATCTAACAAACTGAAATATTCTTCAATTTATTGACAAGCTACTATAATACGTTGAAAAAAGTAGGCCATCAATAAACAGCTTTAGTTTGAAAACTAAGATCTTATTATAAGTGTGGGGACTGTGAGGCCCCTGAGTTGGTTGAAATAAAGAAGACCAATTTTTCCTCGCAAAGGTTACGTTTGTTCTTTGTTTTGGCTGAAAAAGAAACCAATGTGGTCATGGTGAATGACAATGTGCAGTCAAGACAATGGGATTTTAAAATGGCGCGTTTTTGCCAGCGACAATTTCACCAAAACCACTTCTGAGGAGACACATTGGAACCTTTTTCAGTTCAAGTCACTTTTGGTTTTCATTGTGCCTCTCATGAGCTTCTCAGAGGCTGGCCACTTCATTGGCCCTGAAAGGTGTGCACTTAGGGCTGTTTGACTTTTCCTGATCCCTCTTAGGTGATCAAATCCACAGTGCACACACCCCTCTAGGTCCAGCAGAATACAGTCACCCTGGAAATGCACACACAGATTTCCTAAGCATAGAAATAACTGCTCTTTCCTACATGCACTAGCGTTCCTTTGCACACTAAGAAATCACCACAAATTTAGCCACTTAACACACATTCATCATTTCACCATGAAAAGCGGCCGTGGCCTGGCTGGTCCTGTGTTCGGGCTCTTACAGGCTGCACTGTTTTCTGCAGGTCAGGGTCTCCTTCCAAGCTCATGTGGCTGTTGGCAGAATTCAGTTCCTTGTGGTTGTAGGAATACAGTGCCTACTTTCTTGCTGTCTGTCAATGGGGACCATGTTAAGTGCCTAGAGGCCCCCATTGTTCCCTGCCACCTGCTCTGAGAAGGCTCTGAATGACTGCCGTGGTTTTGCAGTCGCAGTTCTGGCTGAGGGGAGCCATCTCCCAGTAACCCAGGTTTTCATTTGCTGAGTAGCATGAGTCCACTTTTAATATATTTTTAAAATTCTGGTTATCATGCAAAGATTCATCGATGAGGAAGTTTAAGCAGTGTGCAAACAAGGCAGCCCGCTGAGTGGTGTGGATACCTGGCACACCATGTCAACACGATGAGCCCCATGTTGTGTTTCTGATTATATTTAATAATACAAAATTAGCCTTTCTTAATGTAACATATTGTGCCTCAATGCCATTTGTTTGAAATAAAAACATCCCTTTCTACTTTTCAGTGGTATTAAAAGGACTCACATGGTGACTAAAATTTCTAGGCATTTTCACACATTTGCAAAACAGTAGGAAAACAGAGCAATTCTGTGAAACCAGGCAGAGAGAAGGGATGCAGAAATGGGCTTCATTACCCAAAGGCGGATCAGTCCAGACACTTGAGGTGGGGGCACCGAGGCCACTCTATCCTGAGGTTGCAGTCCTCTTTTCTTCTCCCTTCACCCCGAGCCCAATGATAAAGTCAGGAAAGGCTCCCCAGGCTGCAGAGCCACAGTTCATGCACCCCAGACCACTGAGAAGCCCAGAGGGGAACACTTAGGCAGGATCTGCTAATAGGGGTTCCTGGGAGGACCCCAGCAATCCACCTCATATAGAGGAGAGTTGTGCCTCCAGACTGAGCACACAGTACGTTTAGTTCTTGCTCTGCTGTCTTCAGGGCATTCTGATACTAGATTTTTCCATCTCCCTTTCCTGTTCTGATATGGCTTGACTGTGTCCCCACCGAAATCTCATCTTGAATTGCAACAATCTCCATGTGTCCTGGGAGGGACCCAGTGGGAGGTAAAAGAATCATGGGGGCTGGTGTTTCCCGTGCTGTTCTCGTGACAGTGAGTCAGTCTCACGAGAACTGCCTGTTTTATAAACAGGAGTTTCCCCTGCACAGGTTCTCTTGCCTGGTGCCACGTAAGACGTGTCTTTTTCTTTACTTTCCGCCATGATTCTGAGGCCTTCCCAGCCATGTGAAACTGTGAGTCCATTAAACCTCGATTTTTGTTTTTTTTTTAAATAAATTACCCAATCTTGGGACTATTAGCAGCGTGAGAACATACTAATACATGTTCAAAATAATTCTGAGTTCAAACTATAAAGTTTTATTTCTGCTTCTCTTAAGCTAGCGAAGATCACAGGACGTGGTAGCATTTGAGTTTGAGAAGGAGAAGGAGATTTCACTCCCCATATTTTCCTTTTTATGCTTTCTTAGGCTCAACTCATTCTCAAGAAACTTTCACTAAGCAAACACACAAGATTATGAAGCCCTTCACTGACTGACCCCCTAGTTACACAGGACAGGACACAACAGACGGCCCCAAGCCCAGAGTCTCTACACATTCAGACTCTGTGATGCTACAGTCCCTGGCAATCCATAGTTCTAAACAGGCGTTGCAGAGCCCCACTCATGGCTGTGGGCTCCCACAGAACCCGGGGCTCAACTGAGCTCTCATCCAAAGCTGTGAAGACAAGAGGGACACAGAGCCACTCCCCAGTGAAAAATGCTGACGGCAGCCAAGGAGGAAGGTGAAGGGTATTTTCAGGGACAGACAAGAGGAGGAATTGTTGGCTCTGCAGCTTAATATGAGGGAAAGGACTAGAATGTTTTCCAAGTGATGATACCTGGGAATACATCGTTGAGTGGCAATTCAACAAAAGCAAAACTGTCCTTTCAAATATCTTCCTTCTGGAGAAATTTAGAGACACTAAAGCTCTTATTAGACATGCTTTAGAAAACTGACATATTGATTGACGAATACAATGCAACCGATAAAAGTAAACATGGCACTCAAACACTTCCCCCAAGAAAAACAATAATACTTGAAATATGAAAATAAACAAGAATTTCCACTTTCATATTAGTGTATACTAACATGCATGTCACATGCAGCAAACCATGTGACTCCAGAAATTCCAGATGCCCACGGCTGGACAAAGAACTTAGACTAAAAATATAAGCTCTGAAAACATTAAAAACATAGTGGAGGCTGGGTGCGGCATAGTCACTTACACCTGTGATCTCAACACTTGGGGAGCCTGAGACCAGAGGATTGCTGGAGCCCAATTTGAGATCAGCCTGAGTAACGCAGCAAAACGCTGTTTCTACAAAGAAAATTCTTTTCAAAAGTAAAATAATGGATTTATTTCAAATGTATACAGGAGAAATAGATTACTCAATGCATGATGCTAAATAATTGGTAAACTATTTTTCAAAAAAAGTTGGAACTTTATGTTATACCTTACAACAAATAAACTCCAGGTGGGATAAAGAAGTAAATGAAAAATAGCATTATATAATAAAAGGGATAAGGCCAGGTACAGTGGCTCACACCTGTAATCACAGCAATTTGGGAGGCTGAGGGGGGTGGATCACCTGAGGTCAGGAGTTCAAGACCAGGCTGGTCAACATGGGGATACCCCATCTCTACTAAAAATACAAAAAAATTAGCCAGACATGGTGGTAGGTGCCTGTAATCCCAGCTACTTGGGAGGCTGAGGCAGGAGAATCGCTTGAACCTGGGAGGCTGAGGTTGCAGTGAACCAAGATCACACCACTGCACTCCAGTCTGGGCAACAGAGCAAGAATCTGTCTCAAGTAAATACATAGGATACATATACGTGATTTTAAGAAAACACATATGCATTCTGAGTGAGAAAGGCCTTTCCAAGCACAAGACCTAAATAAGAAAACAGAAGTAATGACTAGAGATTTCTCTGGATAAAGATGACAACATTGCTAAAAGGAGATATACCTAATTAAAAATTAAAATGAAAGCAAGTTGAGAGACAATGTTTGCTAAGTGTGTGAGTAGCCTATGGTTATTACCCTGGACATTAATAAAGACTCCCAAATCAATCAGGAAAAGGCAAGTCCCTGCGTGGAAAATGGGCCAATAACGTGGCAAGATGATTCACGAAGAGAAACAGAGCGGTGGGTAGAGGCCGCTGGCGTCAGCACGTTGCTGCTCCGGTGGTGTCCTCCCTGTCACTAACCTATGAGAGGTTTGTTTGCCCGTTCTGTTCTGCCTTGTTCTTTAGTGACCATAGCACTGTTCTCAAGAGCCCAGTGGAAGGAAGGAGGCATTTTCCTACATTGCTGAGTGAAAACATAAATAGGTAAAAGCTTTTTGGAGGGAAATTTGGCAATGCATTCACAATTTATTTAAAACATGCATAGTCTTTGAATCTAGAATTCTATTTCTAGAAATATTTCTGAGGGAAGCTAGGACAAGTACAAAAAGCCCTGTTTTCACCAAGTTCAATGCAGTATCATGTATAATATCAGAAACTCAGCAACATGCTGCATTTGGGTCCACGAGGTGCCCAAGCTTCCACAGGGTCAACAGAGTGACACCTGCCTCTCAGAAACACAGGGAAGAATCGATGCCAGGAATCAGGTGCAGAGCATGACATATAGCCAGCTTGTATTGTGTGATTTTTGTCATGTTTTTGCTGTTTAGCCATACCATGAAATATTGAATGCCATTAAGAAAAATGTTGGAGAAATTTGTGTATTCACCTGCGGAAATTTGAGATATGGTAAATGCAAGCAAACTACAAAACAACAATTACCAGGAATTTCTATTTTTGAAAAGAAAAAATATATATGAATATGTATCATAAACATTCTGAAAAGAAATATACAAAATGTTAATAGCACCTATCTATGGGTTCTGGGACTATGCAGTAATTCTTTTATTCATAATTCTCTTTATATTCCTATTTATCTATAATGATTATATATTTCTAGAGTAATAAAACAAATAAAATATATTTTAACTCTGAAGTCTATGTAGATAGAAAGAAAATATTTACAATGCAGTCTGGGGTGCAGAGAAAGACGTGTGGTCCACAGGTCAGGAGCCATCCCTCCCTGCCAGCCACACTCAGGCGTGAATGCCAAGGAGGCCAGCAGTTCTCAGTTCCAGCCTAGCCTTCCAGGAGCCTCTGGAGGCATGCTTCTCAGAGGAGGAGGAGTGATCACACTTTATGCAACAGCTTGATGATTTGATGTATAACTTTTCAATATTTCGACATGCAGCATGTGGCTGCCTTTACATATGCCTGCTCTGGGCTCCACGCTGCCAGGGGTGGCTTGGGTCATGAGGACATCAGAGTTTTCCCGTGGTCGATGATGTTTTAGTTTTCTTTACTATCGTTGTAAAACGTCTTTTATTACAAACACTAGAAATTAGGTCATAAAATGACCAAAGTGACAGGTTTCCCTGGGCGGGGGGCCTGGCAATCTGTGGTGGCCCCTTACCCAGCCCACATCCTGCCAGCTCATACCTGGGCCCCGGAGTCACAAGCATCGCCAGGCGCCCTGACCTGCATCAGCCTCAGGCTTTGGGCCTCCGTGGGCCCCACTTCTGCACGGGCTCTCCTGGGCCCCGACCCCTGCCATCCCGAATGTTACTGCAGCCAGCATCCTGGAGGCCTACATTCCGCTTCCTCTCAAGGGTCTGGGGGCTTTTCCAGAAACTCCTGCCCTGACGCCCTGGGCAGATGCCGGAACTCTCTTTTGACTGATTAGTTGACAGCTTCAAAGCATCTGACCGGTTGCCCTGTGGTGAGGTGACCCTCCCTTCCCAAAGGGACAGGGCTTAGACGGGGCATCCGGTTCATTCACGGTCTCCCTCCAGGCTGGTTCCTGTCTCCATCTCCTCTGTGTCTGTGTGTGTCTGCATGAGTGTGTGTCTGTATGTCTGTATGTATACATCTGTGTATGCATGTGTATGTATGAGTGCATGTGTATATGTGTCTGCGTGTGTTACTGTACCTGTGTGTATGTGTATGTTGGTGTGAGTGTATGTGTGTGTGTTTCTGGGTGCATTTGTGTGTGTATATGAGTGCCTATGTGTGGATGTGTGTCTGTGTGCATGTCTGTGTATGTTAGTGTGAGTGTGTGTATGTGTGTGTGTTTCTGGACGCATTTTGTGTGTGCGTGTATATGAGTGCCTGTGCGTGGATGTGTGTCTGTGTGCATGTCTGTGTATGTCTATATGTGTCTGTGTGTCTATGTGTACCTGTATATGCATGTGTCTGAATGTATGTCTGTGTATCTGTGAGAATGTGTGTCTGTGCATGTGTGTCTGTGTTTTGTCTATGTGTGTATTTGTGTGTCTGTGAGCAACTATATCTCAGTGTTTGTGTGTTTGTGTCTATATTGTGTTTATGTGTGTGTCTCTGTGTTTGTGTCCATGTATATGTGTATGTCTGTGTATGTATATCTGTGTGTATGTGTGTGTACATAACTATGTATGTCTGTATCTATGTGTGTCTGTGTCTGTTATGTCTCTGTGTGTATGTGGATATGTATCTGTGTGTATCTGTGTTGTGTCTACGTATCTTTGTGTCTGGGTCTATGTGTCTTTGTATATGTCTGTGTGTGTTTGTGTCTATGTGTGTGTCTGTGTGTGTGTGCCTGTGTGTGCACACCTGTGTGTGTGCATGTATGTCAGTGTTGTGTCTATGTGTGTGTCTATGTGTGTGTGTGTTGTATCTATATGTATATATCTGTGTATGCATGTGTCTGTATGTATGAGTGCATGTGTATACATGTCTATGTGTGCATATGTGTGTTACTGTGCCTGTGTGTATGTGTATCTTGGTGTGTGTGTGTGTGTTGGTGTGTGTGTCTCTGTGTGTGTGTTGTGTCTATGTTTGTTGTGTTTGTGTCTATATGTATGTCTCTGTATGTCGGTCTGTGTTGTGTCTATGTGGGTGGTGTTTGTGTCTTTCTGTGTGTGTCTGTGTTGTGTTTCTGAGTGCATTCGTGTCTGTGTGTGTGTGTGTCTGCGTGTGTGTCTGTGTGTGAATGTGCATGCACAGGAGGAAATGAGATGCCCTCACGAGTTGGAATGGTGCACATGGCTTTTGCAGCTGAGAAGACTGTCCCCTATGGGAGGTGACTGTGATGGACAGGACTCTGGTGACACTGGCTCTGAAAGCGCTGCCTGCACGGCCTGCCAGTGACACCGCACTGTGCAGACTCAGGGACCTGGAAGCCCCAGGTAGCGGACTTGCAGCAGCAAGCAAAGGGCGTAGATTTTTGATAAATGCTTGATGGATGAAGTTTGCTCCTTGGGCTCATGACCAAAGTAGCCTGCTAAATGTTAACATGCTGCAAGAGCTGTGTTCCCCGCGCAGACACTGAAATTCACTCGGCAGGCGCAGCCATATCTACTCAGGTTTTAGCCAAGGCAGAACTCGGGGATTCCTAAACTCAGAAAACATTACCAAAGCGTGACGTATCTTTTCCCTCTGAGTGTGATATTAGCAGCTTATCATGATAGAAGTCGACAGAGGCTTTGAGGTATCTGCAATAACCACATCATGACCAGAAAACATCAGCAATTCTCACATTTCTTCCAAAAAGGTGGTTTCTTTGCCCCCACAGACTAGGTCAGGGATATGTTAAATAAGCGCATACCGCATGTTTCTTACATCGTCTATACCATCTATTGGTTATTTTCCTATATGACGACCGCATTTCAATGTTCGATTTTATCTCACAGATTAAAAAGATCCTTCTGAGAAGGGAATCCTGAGGCCACTCCAAATGCCAAAGGGGTCTGTCCAGGGCCGAGATGCCAAGGGCCCTGCCAGGGGCTGCCATGAGCATTAACACCCCATCAGTCAGCAACTCCAGGTTGCAAACTGGGCAAAATGGGCATTTTCTAAGGGAATCCATCCTGACTTCATACCTCCCAGCTTCCTAAATTTAAGTGGCAACTCTGACTTTGTTCCAGCAGCCAGTGCCAGGAGCTCAAGAAGAAAGAAGGCCATGGGATGGAGCCAATCACAGTACGGCCTTTGAGCCAGCAGAAAGAATAGACAGAGCTGAAGAATAAGCACAGGGCTTTGTTATTGTGGTAGCTTTGGCTGCTGTGAGAAAGCACAGGCTTTAAAATGTTCAGGGTCACACAGAAGCAAAGATCTGGGGCCTATTTGTTTGGGAGCCAGAGATCTGGGGAGAAACCGCCAGGATAATTCTGGCTGGCACCATGGGGTAATGACCCAGAACTGGTTTGTTTTGACAGTTAAAACCCAAAGCAGACCACCGAGATGTTGCATGCAGTTAAAACCAAGCTAGGCCTCGCAGGCAGAGCCCAAAACCAAAGGCACCAGTCACCCGAGGATCTGTGTTCTCTCTCTCTCCCACGTGGAGCAGAAGTGAGAGTGGAGGTTACCCAGGAAGTAACCTGGATGATACGTTAGGAAAACTTAGGCTGCTGGGATGCTCATGGAGACCACAGCACATTTTGCTGGTAAACCTGCCAGATGCCCCCCCTTGCCAGAACCCCTGCTAAGGGCCCCTGTATCTCCAGATTTTATTTTCCCAAGAGACAATGCTTGCAATTCTTTCTCCACCTGAGGTGGAGTCTGTGATGCCCACATACCCAGCCCCAGTTTCAGAATGAGTGTAATGCCTAGCTTGGCATTTTAAGGGTATAAATGGATATTTCAATCAGTGAAAGAAAATCCACAGAAAAACAAACAGGATATGACCCTTTGTCAAACATCAAGCCCCAGCATAAATCCAGCCCTCCTCCCCAAGGAACATTCCAAGTCCAGCATTAGCCCCTAGGGTTGGAAAGAGTCCAAAGCTGAATTTAAAGGGAATTTTGGGAAACTCTTATAAATAATGAACACGTCTGGCATTCCTGGCTGTAGCGGGGTAGCTTGGAGCAGAGTGAACCTACCACCGAGAACAACTATAAAAGCTAGGTAGAAAAAAAAATCTGTTTGAAGACATTCGAGACCACTCAAGACAGGCAGGACTTGAGGGTGCGAGATCCCAGAGGGAAGAGGAAGCGCTGAGATGAGTCCTCACTCACAGATGCTTTTTCCCAAGGGGGAGTTTGCCAATTTACAGCACAAGCCATAGAGATGACAGGAAAAATGGGAGAACCTAAGAAACTCTCAATGGGCTGAGAAGACAAAAAGTAAAGTGCTGTACAGCCAGAAAATGAAGGGCCAAGCTTCTGGTGTAAAGGGAACCCCTAGAGAAGGAAGCCTGATATTCTGCGCCCAATTCCCCCTGGGGCATTTGTTAAAGCTGAGCTTCCCAGACACAGGGCAAGAGGAAGAGAAACCGAGAGGGAAGCAGCTGCTAAGAGGCTTAAAAGCTAAGCAGGGATTTTGGCAGGCTCCCAGCCCTAGGGACACAAAAATGGAAGTTCGGAGCCCACTGAGAAGGAGGGGCCCTGGTAAGTCCTGCATGCTTTTAGCTGAGATTCCTGAAGGAACACAGCCCAGGAGCAAGGGCAACCCAAAATAGGTCGCCCCTTCCAAAGACAGATGGAAGCCTGGAGGGGGCCAAGGCCATCTTCCCGCACTCCATCCCCGTCAAGGAGAAAATGATATCAGTATCCAGGGTCTTTACCATTGCACTTTTACATGCAAGTTTTGACATTCAATTTAAAAATATTAGGGAAGACATGCAGTAGAAATAAATTATCAAAAAATCAAGGGAAAAATTTATAATAGGAACAGGCTCACAGGTGATCCACATGTTGGAATAATCAGACATGAAGAATAATCAGACTTGAACTTTAAAATAACTACAATAAACGTGTTTAAAAAAATAGATGAAAAATAGAGAGCTGTACCACAGAAGTGGAATTCATAAGAAAGAATCAAAGTGGAAAATGTAAGACAGAATGTAAAAATTCAATCAGCTGACTTAATTGAAGATTAGATACAGCAGAAAAGAGGATAAATGAACTGATAGATAGATCAGCATGAAATATCCAAAATGGGAATTGAGGGGAAAATTGGAAAACACTGTCAACAGCATAAGAGGTATTTGGGATATGGAAGAAAAGTCTAACATATGGTAAACGGGAAGATTAGGATAAAAGAATCATTTGAAGAGATGTCAGTTGAGAATTTCCGACAGAAGAATGTCAAGATGTTCTATGAACCCACAAAAAGGATAAATACAAAAGCCACTTCATGTAAAAACTGCTGAAAATCAAAGACAGAAAAAAAAAATCTTAGAGGAAGAAGGACAGCTGGCTTCACAAAAGAAATTTTAAAAAAGACAGTGGAAAGATATCAAAGTTAGCAATTATATGCTCATTGAAATGTTCTTTGAAAAATAACACATAAGCTTTAAAAAATTAGAGTGTTCATCTCCATTAGGCTCACGCCAAAAGAAATGGTAAAGCAAATTATTCAGGCATAAGACAAATGGTCCTAAGTGAAAGCATAGCAAGGTAGGAATAAACAAAGCACATCAGAAAGGAGACAGGTGGAGGCAAATCTGAAGGAATAATGATTGCTTAAAACAATACTATGTGAAGAGTTGGAGTATATTTAGAATTAGAATGCAAAACAACAACAGTATAAAAGAGAAGAGGGGAATAAATGTAGTTAAAGTATTGTAAGGTCCTTGCACCATTGGAGAAGTGGAAAAAGCACTAAACTGAGGTTGACTCTAAGAAGTCAAAAATGTACAAGTTTCCCAGACTGAGGTGAGGTGGTGAAAATCAAAAAATAAATAGTAATTAAATTAGCTGATGTCAGAAGAGGGAAAAATGGAAGAAAGGAATGAAAACCAAAGAAAAAGAGGTCAAACATAATCTCTTCATACCAAAGTTACATTAAATATTAATGGAATAAATATGTCAATTAGAAGACTAATATTTTCTTTTAAATAAATTGTTAAAGCCTAACTGCAGGCTGCTTACACATGTGCTAGATGCTGCTTGTTTTGATTAGAAGAACAAAATTAAATTGTAAGTAAAACAATGAAAATAAGTAAACGGGAGATGCCATGCAGACACCAGCCCAAAGAAGACAAGTAAGACTATTTTAATATAGACTTTAAGGCATAATGCATTACTAGAAATACAGAGAGATAGTCCATAATGATAAAAAGGACAGGTCAGCAGTAGTATAAAACAATCCTAAATTTGATTTAGGATTTGAACTTAAAATTAATAAGAAATAAAAGTAGAGCCATAAAAATATTTAATAAGAAATAAAAGTAAAGCCATAGAAATCCACAAATTTAAATGGGGATATTAGCACATCTGTTTCAGTGGAAGGTAGCTCAAAGCAGAAAAAACAAAATCAGTAAGTTTATAGAGGATTTGAAAGTCACAATGAACAGATCTGACTTATTTAACATATATAGAACACCATACCCAACAACTGCTGGATATACATTTTTTGCAAGAGCACATAAAACATTTCTTAGACTATATGATGCATTATAAAATAAGTCTCAAAAAATTTCAGAGGACTGGAATAATACAGAATATAATCTATGACCAGAGTAGAATTGAGCTAGAAATCAATAATAAAAAGATAAGAAGAAATTATTTTCAGCAGGGTGCAGTGGCTCACGCCTGTAATCCCAAAACTTTGGGAGGCTGAGGCAGGCCGATCACCGGAGATCAGGAATTCCAAGACTAGCCTGGCTAACATGGTAAAACCCTGTCTACAAAAATTTTCTGGGTGTGGTGGTGGGTGCTTGTAATCCCAGCTACTTGGGAGGCTGAGGCAGGATAATCACTTGAACCCAGAAAGCAGAGGTTGCAGTGAGCTGAGATCATGCCATTGCACTCCAGCCTGGGCAACAAGAGCAAAACTCCATCTCAAAAAAAAAAAATTATTTTCTAATTATTTGCAAATTAAGCAATAAAATTTTTAATAAAAGCATGGTAAAAAAGAAATTATAATGAAAATTAGAAAATATTTTGGACTAAATAATAATAAATATAATATAAACCAAAATTTGCAAATAAGGTAGTGCCTAGACAGAAATGTGTGGCTTTACATGCATATACTAGAAACATAAAAAGCCTAAACAGTGATAACCCAAGCCAGAAGTATTTAAATGTTTTGGTCTCAAAATCTCTTTGCAGTCTTAAAAGTCAGTAAAGATTCCAAAAACCTTTGTTTATGTGCCAATTTTATTTACTATATTCTAAGTTAAACCTGAGACATTTAAAAATTTTTTATTAATTGATCTTAATAATAAATCCATTACATATTAATATAAATAACATTATTTTAAGAAAAATGTTTTCTAAAGCAGAATATTCAGTGCTTTGGCATTGAGTAGCATTGTTTTACATTTTTGAAAATTTTTAAAATATCTGGCTTAATGGAAGACAGCTGAATTCTCATGTTTGCAGCTATATTCCATCTGTTGTGATGTTTTATTTTGGTTAAAGTATATGAAGAAAATCTAGCTTCACACAGATGTCTAGTTGGAAAAAGAAGTATTTTAATATCTTCGTCAAATAATTATATATGGTCTTCTTTGATACTACACCAAAATTTGGCAGGTGTAGTATCTAAAGGTTAAGTGCAATGTGAATCTGAACCCATATAAACGTAGTGTTTGCACACTGTTACATTAAAACCTATTGGTCTGTTTTGCACATTAAATGGACTTTTCACCCATGCATCATTATGTGACATAATGCAATAGTTATTTGAAAAATATTGGCTAAATGAGTTATGCACATCTTGCAAATGTTTGTCTATCCATTTATACAATTATTTTTAAATTCTATTTATTAATATCTCTACCTAGCTCATCATAAAAGTCTTCAAGTTTTGGGAATCTGTTGAGTTAATAGTTAGTGGGAACAACCTCCCCAGTTTTCCTGGGACTATTATAACTTTAGCACTGAAACTCCTGTGACCCACAAAATCACATGGTCTCAGGCAAACCAGCATGGTGGGCTGATAGTTGGTAGAGGCACTATTAAAAATTTTCCATTATTTTTAATTTTGCTGAAATCCTTGAATTTTATCATTAGCAATAAAATATTTCAGTGCTTTTTCTTGAAATGATAGACTTATTTGATTCTGCTTTTGAAAAAATGTCTGTCAGATACCCAAAGTAGGTTAACTATATCTTGTCTGCCATTTGTGTGTTTTTTTTTTCAAGTAAAAATAGAAATCCATGAAAAACGTGGCAAGTTCACTTTGTATCTCAAACCACTGCAAAAGTGCTTTACTTTGAGGTAATCACTGGACTTCAGTTTGTAGTCAGAATGCTTTATGCATACTTCCCATTGTGCCATATAGAATATTACAATTAATAATTATTGGCTACTCATCAAATATACTTTTAACTGAAACTAGGATTTTGCTTGCAAGTAAGTGGCATTAAAGCATAAAATGACTCCCAGTACATTGCGGTTGTCACTATGCTAATTCAAGCTATGGCACCAACAGTTTTATTCACCATTGTTTCTGCATCATCAGTGCAGATGAAAACACAATAGGAAGGGTAATAAATATTGTAATACTGTCTTAATGTTATTACAAAAATATTGTTGATCTCACAGAGCCCCTAAAACATTCTGAAGACCCCCAGAGTTCCCAGGAAACACTCTGGGAACTGGTGACCTAAGTACCCATATCATGAGCCTAAAAATGACAGGTAAATGAGCCCAAAGAAATGAAAAGTAGAAGAGAAATTAACAATTCAATACATGCATTTAATAGCATATTATAAACAGCAGCAGAAAAAAACAATAAAGGTAAGTGCAGCAACATATATAAATGGATATAGAGAGGCTGATGGAGAAGAAGGGAAACAGTAACATCAATAGCAGAAACAAAACAGGGCCCATCAATAGAGATATGCAGATATTCAAAAGATCAGTAATAACCATGGGATTTTGAACTTTATGTCAAGACCTTTGGAGAATTTAGGTGGAATGAGCAAACGAATTGAAACATACCAAACAGACTCAGGAAGAAATAGGAAGTCTGAAAAGTTAAATGTCTATTAAAGAAATTAAACCTGTTGTCCAAAGACATCTTTAAGGAAAAAAATCAATGTCCACATGGCTTCACTGGTGAATTCTTCTAAGTGTTTAAGAAAGATATGACATGAATCTTACACAAATCTTGTTAAAGCTAGCAGAAGAAAAACCACTCTTCCAATACATTTTTTGAAGCCAATATAATCTTAACACCAAAATCTGGCAGGGACATTAATGAACAAGGAAAACTATAGGCTTCTCTCTCTAATTAACATAGATGCAAATATCCTCAGTAAATTATCAACAAACCAAATTCAGTGATAAAGAAAAGGTGTGTGTATCCCATCTCCACGGTGTTTATTTTAGGTTCAAGATTGGCATAGATTTGAAAATTAGTCACTATAACTGACCACATTAATAGTAGAAAGGAAAAACCCTGGGAGTATTGTAGCAGAAGCAGAAAATGACTTTAATAAAATTCAACATTCATTCATGATAAAAATTTAGCAAGTTAGCACTAGGAAGAACCTTCTTTAATTTGACAAAGCACACACATACACCCAAGCAAAGATTATACTTACTGACGAAATACTAAAATGTGCCTTCTGAATTGGGAAAAAGACAAAAGTGTTTGCTATTATCACTGTAATCACAGCACTGTACTAGACATGCTAAGTATTGTAATAAGACAAGAAAAATAAAGGTTTAAGTGTTGGAAGGGAAAAACTAAAATATTATTTTTAGGTGACATGATTATGTATGTGAAAAATCTTACAGATAAAAGATTAGGCTTAATAAGTAAATTTATTAAAGTGTCTGGATTGAAGGTTAATGTACAAAAATCAAAACTGCATTTCGATCTACTAGAATCAAACAAGAGAAAATGATTTTTTCACAGATATTAGTTATAGTAGCATGAAATCTTATCTATCAAGGAATTAATCTTCTGAAAGATGTACCATCTCTATACAGAAAACAGCAAAACATCACTGAGATAAATGATAGGGGCCTGAAATGAGTGAAGATCTAGCCTGTGCACATTGATTAACCAACTCAATAGTGTAATTATGCCAGATCTCTAGAGCCTCAATAAAATCTGTCTTACAATCCTAGGAGGATGTGTGTGTGTGAAATTAACAAACTAGTCTTAAATGTATGTGAAAATGCAAATGGAACTCTTGAAAGTAAGAGTTATTATACTTAAGAAAAGAATTAATAACTAAAACTTATGATGCAAGGGTAAAGAATCCACAAACACAAATCTATACAGTTATATGTGCAGTTGTGACCCTGTTTTGGTCAAAGACAGACCACATATACCAGAGCAGTCCCATATTTATAATAGAGCTGAAAAATTCCTTTCATCTAGTGACTTCCTGATGATCTTGACCCTGTGTAGGGCTAGGTGAATGTTCATGTTTTTGTCATCATTTTTATCAAAAAAAATTTAAAAATTAAGTAAAAACATTGAAAATACAAAAACAGGTTATAAAATAAGAATAGAAAGAAAGAAAGTATTTTTGTACAGCTGTACGATGTGTTTGCGTTTTGAGGTGTTATAACAAGAGTCAAAAAATTTTTTAAAAATTAAGTTTATAAAGTAAAAAAAAATTACAGTATGCTAGTTAATTGTTAATTTATTATTAAATAAAGACATTTTAATACATTTAGTGTTGCCTAAGTGTTCATTGTTTATGGAGCCTACAGTTGTGTACACTCAGGTCCTAGGCCTTCAGATTCACTCACCACTTACTCACTGACTCACCCAGAGCAACATCCAGTTCTGCAAGCACTATTCATGATAATTGCTCTATACAAGCATACCATTTTTTATATTTTATATTTTTACTATACCTTTTCAATGTTTAGATGCACCAATACTTAATTGCCTAGAATATTCAGTACAGTATCGTGCTGTAGAGATTTGTAGCCCAGGAACAACAGGCTAAACCACATGACCTGGGTGTGTAGTGGGCTATATCGTCCAGGTTTGTGCAAGCACATGCTATGACTTTCACACAACAAAATCACCTAAAGATGCATTTCTAAGAACATTAAAGCAACACATGACTGTGTATGTATATATGTGTATATATGCATGTATGTGTACACACGTGTGTGTATAATCTTTAAACTTAATATATCACTAAATGCCTCTGGTAGTCAGTAGGGTAATGATAGCCTTTTCAAAAAATGGTGCTTTAGAGACTTGATATGCTTGAGATAAAAATGAACCTGACACTTATCTCCCACCATACACAAAACTCATTGCCAGATGAATCATAGACCTAAATGTAAATGGCAAATCAATAATAGCTTCCAGAAGGTAATATGGAAGGATATCATTGTGACCTTTGGGTAGGTAAAAATTTGTTAAATAGAAAACAAAAAGCGTTAATCATAAAGGAAAAGATGATTCATTGAACTTAATTCAATACAAAAATTTATATTTATCTATATTTAAAAGATATCATTAAAAGGATGAAAGAAAGCACACTGTGGGAAAAGATATTTTCCATACACATATACAACAAATAAGTTAGATCCTGGATATAAAGGGAACTTCTGTACTTAAATAAGAAATAGACAACACAGTTTTCTAAAAATAATCAAAAGTATAATCTATAAAAGGAAAATTGATAAACTTGGACTTCATGAAAATTAAAAAACATTTATTCTGTGACAAATCCTGGTAAGAGGATGAAAAAAATAAGCCATAGTGGGAGAAAATATTTGCAAACTATAGATCTAACCAACGAATAGTATCTAGAATACACAAAAACTCAACAGCAATAAAACCAACAATACAACTGGGAAATGGGAAAAAGACATGATGAAACATTTCACCCTAGATGCTGTACAGATGGCATATGAGCACGAGAGCAAAATGTTGAATGTCATTTGCTATTAGAAAAATGCAAATTAAAACCACAAGATATCCCTACACACCTACCAGAATGACCACAACAAAATACAGGGACAGACCCAAATGCTGACAAGGATACAAGGAAACTGTATTATGCATCCACTGCTGGGAATGTGAAACGACATAGCTACTCCAAAAACAGTTTAGCGGTTTATTTATAATGAAATATGCAGCTACCACATAACCCAGCCATTGAATTCTTAATCATTATCCTGGAAAAATGAAAATATGCGTTCACACAAAAACCTGTACATGAATGTTCATAGCTAAAAACTGGAAACCACTCAGACGTTCTTCAATGGGGACTGGCTAAGCAAACTGTGTACAACCGCATCATGGAACACTACACAGCAATAAAAGGAGCAAACTATTGATACAACAACCTGGTGAAACTTGAAAAAATGGGGCTGAGTCAAAAACGTCCACCTGCAAAGATTACACACTGGAGGATTCCATGTATATATCATTTCTGAAATGACAAAATAATAGAAAAGAAGTCATGGTTACCAGGGATTAGAAACAGGGTAGGGGATGCTGCTACAAAAGGACAGCATGTGTGACTCTTGGGGTGATGGAAATGCTTTGGGTCTTGATTGTATTGAAGTCATCATCCTGCTTGTGATATTATTGTACCTTAGTTTTGAAAGATATTGCCACTGTGGGAAATAGGGTCAAGGGTATGCAGAATCTCTCCAAATTATTTCTTGCAATTGTATTGAATCTACAATGAACATAACATTTTGAAATTTAAAAATAATTGTGAATGCCACTTTAAAAAAAAAGGCAACAAAAAAGGGCTGATATGTACTTTATTAAATAGTTTAAATGAATGTATAATTAGCATATTAAGCATGTTATTCAACCTAATTAGTCATCAGAGAACTGTAACTTAAAACTACAAACATACCACTAGTTATTCACCGAATGAAAGGGAAAAAAATGGCAATTCCAAGTGTTGACAAGATGTAAAGTAACCAGAACTCATACCCACTGCTGGTGTGTGATGCAGCCACTTGGAAATCTACTTGACAGTGTCTGATAACACTGAACATTCATGTAGTCTGTTACCCAGCAATTTCGTCTCTAGATATATACCCAATAGAAATGTATATTTCTCACAAGAATGTTCTTCGCAGTACTATTTGTAATGGCCAAGGGCTGGGTGAAAACCTCACAAATGTCCATCAACAGCAGGATATATAAATGTGTTCTGATTCTTTTATACAGTAGAGTATTAGACAATAATGAAAAAGAATGGATTACTGCTACATTAAACAGTATGGATGGATCTTGCAGAAATCATATGGAAATAGACAAACCAGATGCCAAAGACAAAAGAGTAGATAATGCATCATTTCATTCACATAATGCTTTAAAACAGACAAAACTTACCTATAAGAATAGAAGTCAGAAGAGTGGTTACCTTTAGCAAGGTAGTGACTAAAACAAGCATGAAGTAGGCTTCTGTTGACTCAACAAAGAGAAATGCAATGAAATTAATGTTGTTAGCACCAGAATGGGTGAAGCTCTAGTTAAGGACATCAGAAAATTATCGCACCTATTCAGGGTTGAAGGAGAGAGGCGATGAAGGATACAGAAAGCAGAAGAAACTCATGATGAAAAATGCACCATGTCACAGCTGTTAACACAAGCACAGAAACCTCAGGGACAGTCTCATCCTCATTAAAGTTTTGGAGGAAAACATGGCACTGCCTAAGGACCTGTGATTCTTTGGTCCTGAGAAGAGAAGGCCAGGGGTTCATGTAATAGAGTATGAGAAATATGAGTGAGTATATTTATGTAAGACAATTATAACATATTATGGGCTCTACAGAAGGGAAGAAAATGTCTTGGTGATAGGATACTGCTAGGAGGTGCAGCTTTTTGAATCACTGTTAAAATATGACTTCTCTCCAGTTTAGTAAGGAAACCCCCCTACTTTTATCTAAATTATAAAGAACATTGCTTTTCATGCTACAAATAGAGAGCTCACACACACACACACACACACAAATCAGAGCTCCAGATAGAGCACACTGCTCTATCTTCATGACAACATGCACACTAGTTTAGGAGTGATTTTTCTACCTCTCCCAGTATCTGTAGAGTTATTAAGATTCCTCTTTCATATATAATTTAAGGGGGTGTGAAATTGAAAACTCTGTGAGTTCACTTTTTAAAATTTCAATTAAAAGATGCCACACAGATTATTTTTCCAGCTTCTTACTGACTTGATTCTCAAAGCCATCCTGCCTTGCTGGGGATGATCTCAATGTTCCGTGAGTGAGCAAACAGGGTACCTTAGACCCTTAGACTCATGGTTCCTTGAGTGAACAAACAGGGAACCTTAGACCTATGGCTCACAATGGCTTGCACACACCATCCATCTATGAGTGCCCAGACAGTGCCAACAGCAGCTAAGGCAGCACGAGGCTCGGGGGTTTGAGCAGAATAGAACCATCCTTCCTGGCTCAGATTTGAGTTGGGGGGAATCCCATGTTCTTTTTTCCTTTTGTGTACAGAACCTCGTATGTTTTTCTGCTTTCCTACTGGCCCTGATACTATGGTGATATCTAAATGAAATCCATTCCTAAAATGATTAGCATCTGAAGCCAGATTCCTCCTACTCAAAGAGGAAGAGATAGAGACCACACTCTCCAATCACTGCTGCTCATTGTTATTTGCTGAACTTATAGGCAGAAAATATTCATTTCAGATGCAGCCAGAAAGGCTAGTCTACCCAATATATACCTATGTTATTTTCTCCATGAATAAACGATTTTAGGAAAGGGAAACATTTGATGAAACTTTAAAAGGCCCTTACCCAAGGATCTCTAAAACCTGAAGACGATGAAGAAAGGAGTTTATTTGCCAATGAGAGGCGTCTGTTTGGGGAGTTTTTTTCACCGTTGAGATGGCTGCCAGGGGTCTGAGTAAGCAGGCGCCCCAGGGGAGACACTGAATCCAATCCCATGATGCTTAATGACACGCTCATCCTAAGGACTCCATGTCGTCATCAGATGGGGAGTGGCAGTGGGGACTGGAGTGAGGGTGGGCAGGTGCCATCAGTGTCCTGAGTCTGTACTTGAACTGCCCTTTGTTCTAAGGGGTTTATTTCACCCATAATAGACTGTGTTGACTTCAAAGCAGCCCCTTTGCTTGTGGGGTGAAAGGCCAGGAGAATAGAGCTCATTAACAATTGTCCTTTTCAAATGGAAATTGTCCTGCCTTTATGCAGGGTGACTGGTGAGCCCCTCACAGAATTGATGCTTTCTCTTTTCTCTATGATTCTTTGGGTCCTTGTATGATTCTGAATGGACATGGGAAAAAGGAGAGAGAGCGAATTAAAGAAATATTCACACTTTTCTTCTGGCACAATCTCAATGGGTCACCCAAGATACTCAGGGACCACCCAGTCTAAAAGAATTGAGTTCCCTCACCAATGCCCCTCAAATAATAATATGACAACCACGTCTTTTCATGTCAAGCATTTGCTGAAGGTGAACATGCACGTACAACACAGTGGACCAAGCTGAATAACAGCCACATCTTTTCATAACGAGGACCCACCAGGCCTCAGCTACTCTATGGCCTCTTACACAATCACTTGGGAGACCACATGCTCCCCGTGCTGGAAGCAATGGTTAAAAACCCAAGCCCAGCCACTCCAGAATTTCAGGGACTTTGAGGAAGGGTAGCTCCTGAGTGAGGGCAGGGAGGATTGGTGTTCCAAGAGGTGCAGCAATTTGATCAAGGACTGGGTCAAACTGCAGCTCTGTGCATGGCCTTCAGGGGCTCTTCTCCCCAGTGTGATCTCAACATGTTTCTCAGTCTCCCTGGGAAAGACATCCCTCTTGCTTCCACACCCTTTGTCCCCAGGGACCCTTTCCCAACAGAAAAATCCCACTGGGAGTGGAGCTCCAGGCATCAGGCTAGAGAAAGAAGAAGGATATCCCACACTGCTGAAAGGAGCCATGGGGAAATGATGGCTCGCCAGATGAGCATAATGGGGGCTGCAGAGAAATTTCAGGACAGGGAAACGACATTTGATGCCTGAAGGGAAAAACCTGTGGCAAGCTTTGGGATGCATTGCAGTAGCGGGAGACCTTGGCGGGGCTGTCCCTTCAATATGGGATATGCATTAATGGACCCAAAATATTGAAAGCAAATATTGACCCTGGCTCCTGAAAAGACTTTAATTATTTATTTTGAATAATTTGATACTCAAGTAAATTAATGCTAAAGCATTTCTCTGTCTGTGCCAAATCAGTGCCTCTCAGTGGGAACTCGGCCCATCTTTGCAGGCAAGCGCTCACTCTCAGTAGGCAGTCCATTTCTGCAGAGTGCCATTAACTTAATTTCAAAAAGAACCAGTAAAGGTATATGGAGCAGGCAGTAATAGCATGGAAAATATCCAAAATTACTAGACCCAGCAACAGAACTTGGATGCCATTTTCATGCACTAATAATTTGTAGTCTACATATTGAAGGTAACTATAAACTGACTACTTTCCCTGCTAAAGCATTCAGGTAATTAAAAATACGCCGTTAGTTGTCTACCTTTCAACATGGGGGAACAAGATGCCTTTTTTCTCTTCCTTGATAAACACAGTTTGCAGACCATTATCCAAAGCGACACTGAAGTCCTTTGTCACAGGGATTATTTCAGAGTCCTTGTTTCCGTTCAGGAGTATCAGGTGGGTTTGCCCACCAGGCCAGAGAGCAGAACGGAGCTGCTGTGGGGAAGCTCCGGGAGATGGTTTCATTTTAGACAGATTACTGTGCTAAGGAATTTGTTAATGGGGGCAATTCCGGATGAACCACATAAAATTAAACATCTGACAACGGGAGGGCCCCACCAAAATACATCATATGCTTTTGTTTAGAAGGGAAATTTAGAGAACAAGGGCAGGAAAAAACTGTCAAGCATTTTTAACTTCTAAGGACAGGTAAAAAAGAAGATAAAGTATTTGAAGTTTCTAAGAACCTCCTGTGCCAGGGTACTTCTTGCTGCTTCATGGATTTCCAGGAAGAATTACTTCTTTTCACTTCTATTTCATCCCCGACAGCCGCTGTTTAGGCTGTTTTTATATGCTACCCATTTCTATAAGTCCCGGTAGAAAAGAGATCAATTTAACCAAGGAAAGCTTAAAAAAAAAAAAAAGTAATCTTGGCTATTCATGGAGGATATCAATATTATAGCAACCAGACTCAGTCACAGTCATCGTTCCTTTCCCACACCTGGAGAAGGTGTAATTTCAGCAGTACAAAGCCATTTAACTATTAATTGGGTCTAAGCTATAACCACGCAATTAGTCAAGTAATCACTCCAAAGGACAGCGGCTTTGATCTTCAGAACAAAGAGACGTGAAAATGACAAAGAAGCAATGTTCCATTCTGGGTTTTCCATACCATTTTGATTTACCTCAATTGGAAGTGTGGGTGAGTGCTTTAATTACAGAGATGATGCAAGGTGGCACCAGGGAGGGCCTCAGCTTCCAGACCCACTCAGTGCTACCATCTGGGCTGGATCTGCTTAAGACTCTCTCCAAAATTATCAGATGGATTTGGTAATTCTCTGGGTAATTTACCCAAAAGAATCAAATTATCTCTTGAGGTTTCAACCATCCCTGGAGAGGCTGCATGTTGGCATTTTAAAAGCTACAGCACAGGCTGGGTATGGTGGCTCATGCCTGTAATCCCAGCACTTTGGGAGGCTGAGGTGGGTGGATCATGAAGTCAGGAGATCGAGACCATCCTGGCCAACATGGTGAAACCCCGTCTCTACTAATAATACAAAAATTAGCTGTGTGTGGTGGTAGGTGCCTGTAATCCCAGCTACACAGAAAGCTGAGACAGGAGAATCGCTTGAATCAGAGAGTCGGAGATTACAGTGAGCCGAGATCAGGTCACTGCACTCCAGCCTGGCAACAGAGCGAAGACTCCGTCTCAAAAAATAAAAAAATAAAAAGCAGCAGCAGCAGCAGCAACAGCACAGAGGCCTGGAAGCCAAACAGTTGGAGACTCAAAGGCAAGTTCCCTGTCCACCTGGGATTAAGTTATCTTAATCCCTTCCATGTTCTGTAGTCAGCTACAAAATACAGCAGATTCACACCATGTGATGTTTAGACCACAGTGGGGGTCATTTCTGAGGCTCCTTCTGGATTTTCTGGCTTCTCAACCTCCCCAGTGAATCAGCCTATGTATATCATACATATGTATCAGTCAATAGTTGGGAATGTGCTTGAGCTGCATTCCTCAGTTTCCTCTCCACAGCTCCCTGGGAAACTGACATCAGCACCACTACCACTTAGGCAAGAGAACATTAGGTGCCTTCCCCAAGATTGCAAAGCAAGGTGGACTTAGGAGTAGGGCTGGAACACAGCTCAGATGCTGCTGAAGACTCGTCCAGAGCCTGTCCAAACTTCACACCCTGAAAACACAGGTGTGCTGGGCTTGGGCCCCGTGCCACGTCCACAGAGCTAGAGAAGAAGTAAAAGAAGAAGTGGGAGGTGTCGGAGGGTTGGGAAGGGCCCTGTGTCTCCCCTTCCCTTCCCTGGCAGCAGAGATGGGTGGTCACATCTACAACATGAGTTCAAAAGAATTGAACGTTCTCTTGTCAAAATCTGTCCCTCATTCAAGGTCTGACGCTGAGCAAGAAATTCCCACCTTTCCGTTTCCTCCTCTAGGCGAAGTCACATGTCTGGAAAGCTCTAAGAAGCGTTACATGGGAGGGGAGGCCCATTAACTCAGGATCCCCCATTAGCCCACATTTCCAAATTTGCACTCAGCAGGACCCAAAAGGAATGACATTTAGTACTGGAACATCTGGATCAGAGAAAAAGGAGGGAGGGAGGAGCCGAGAGTAGTCATGGTGAGAAATAGGACAGAGGAAACTTTCCCCAGGAACAGGGAAGCCCTCCATGAGTGCGTGCCATGTGCCTAGGCCAGAAGAAGAAAAAAGATGAAAGACAGAGAGAGAGAAGTGGACAGAGGAGAAATGGGAAGTGCCTCCATAAGCTGATAAGACCAAAAGGGTCCATTCCCCAGCTTTGCCTGGGATGGAACATAGACGAGCCAAGACAATAGAATTCATCCTGGTCCAGGATGCTTGCATGGCGGAGAGGTAGGGCTGATTGAGAGCTTGCCAGCACCGTCTCCCCTGCCCTGGAACATGGCACCACCGTTAGAAACGAGACCTGGGTGCCTCTGAGGCAGGAGGAAAACTATTTGGCTATGTCTCCTTCTGGCTCCCTAGTGCAAAAGATACCACTACCAGTGGACCAGGAAAGAGAGTGAAAACGTTCACCAAAACCCTGAGATGCCTCTCGGCCAAGGGCGACCTCCAAGATCACTGCATGGGAGACATTTCCTTAGGGCATTGCAGGCAGCTACAATGCAAGCCAGTTTACCTGATTCTGAGCTTTGGGGTGAGAAAGTCAACCCTCCAGTTTCCCAGAAGTCTGTCTCACCAGATGCAGACACTCAGCCTCTTCCAGGAAGCATCAGGATTGGATTTGAGTCTGAGTGGCCCCCTTTCAGCAGGAGTCATTCTGTGACTCACAGGTCAAACTTGCAAAATGTCTTTTGCAGATTAAGTACAGACCCCTGGATCAAACCCAAATGTGGAAGGCAAGGAAATCCACTTGCAAATAGAACAAGGGTCTCAGACACATTGCACAGGCTTAGTGTGTGAACTCAGGGCCTGGAAACGAAATCTGTGTTACGCCTACCCCCACCAATAAAGCTCAAAACCGTGGGCCAGGGTTCATGGCATGTAGGAGTTTGTAACTTCATCTTCTATAATCTATTTCACACAAATTGCACTGTGACTTGGTTTTTGGGGTAAAATAATACAGTTACTTTTAAGAATTCACCTACAGAGTCAACATAGGCAAATGTTCTCATCCCATAATATATGAAGTCAATGCTTGGTTTCTTCTGGGAGTCAGGCACATGCACGCACACACATACGCACACACAGAGTGGAAAGGGCAGGTTTTCTTGTATCCAGTGCTTTTACTGCATAGAGAAAAAGCACGGGCTATATTTTATTTAATACAACACTTTCAAAGATTTTGTCCTACTTTCCCACACAGCATCAAACATATCCTACATGGTAGGAAAACAGAGTTAGTGTAAACAGAGGTAACGTATAGCTTGCTGAAAAAGCGCAGAATGGATTTTTGGTTAACGGATGGAGAGATTCAGGATGGAGACAGCAACTCCTCTCCCCCCTATAGGGATGCCCCGTAGGCAGTGGAGAAAATGTAGTAAGTACAACTAAAATTGGATTTAATCATTGCTACTAATAAAGGGCCAAGGCTATATAGCAATTTACTGTGCTGTCGGTAAAATGAATTGCTTAAGGCGCATTAGCAGCACATTAGATAACACACACGCAGTAAGTAAATTATGATTAAAATAACCATGGAGTAAATACTGCACATGCTCCACCACAATAACTCTTTTCAAAAATCTTTTAAAGATACCTCCCCCAGTGAATCTGTTTATCACCTTCTACAATTTTTATCAAATTCAATAAGCATATTTCTTACTCTATAAAATGTTTTTGATTGGTCTTTTTATTTTTTTTCCCAATTGGTAAATGAAAGAATGATGTCATCTGACAGCATTAAATACTATTAAACAGACCATAACTAACATCGGCTGTATAAATTATACATAAGCTGACATTTTTATGCACTTCGTGAAGAATTGCTTCATGGGTTGTACAATCTTTTCCAGAACAAGCTCCTCAGAATAACACGACTGCTTATGTTTCATGGCTACAAATGGGTAACTGAATTAGCATTCATTTATGAAGTTTTCACAGGGAACCCTTCTCATTCAAATACTTGTAGATTATAATTTATTTTTATCTGAGGCATAATTTTTCATGTGGCAGTTTTGCCAAAATCAATAGAACCAGAGCCAAGCCCTGTTCCCTATTCCCAACTTAGACCCTCCTCTTGGCTGCCACCTCCACGTGTCTTCTCTAGCTGGGAAAGTAAACAAATGAGTCTGCCTCATAATCATCATCTCTGCCAAAGTGCTGAGCTGAATATTATTTTTTACCAGTCCGGCTCTCTGCACTTAGAACTCCATTCACACACATTTTGAAACAGCTTTTTGCGTTCTTACTCAAGGAGTGCAGGATCTCGTTATATGGCAGGAAACCAGCATATTTCATTCCCTCTTAAGGAAAGCCCATGCCAAAAGTGTCAGTGACAACCCCAGGTTTCAAGATTGCCTAGATGAACACAGAGAATGTGCAGGGGCTTGGGAAACCCCCTTCCGGAGGAAGGGGTCATATCAGGTCCCCTGAGTGCATGCTGACAGTTGAACTCTGTCCCAAACCAGACACCACACTTTCTTAGGGACACGGGCAACGTGGGAAGAGAGCAAGATGTGGCAGGAAAAGTGCCACAGGGTTAAATAAAAAAGCCTAAGGACCACCTCCACAGTGCATCATCATGATCAGTGTTGGCCAGCGAAACATACTAGGATGAATACCATTTTCTGTGAGTTTAAATGTGTCTGAATAATCCTGGTGAAGTTGCAGGGACTTTAGATTTCAACAGTTTATTTTACATGGTGAAAATCCTTTTGTTGCTTTAATTTGCAAAGGTTTTCTTTCAACTTTCTGAAATCCAGGCAGTACCATGTACCCAAGCGAAAAATGCACCCGGAGATGTGAATTGTGCTAATTTGTGTATAAAGTGCTGGGTGCCTAAGAGCTTGACAGATAGGGGACCGCTATTGTCATTATTGGAATTTTAATTGATACCTCTGTTATGGCTCATGTTCAAGCGCTGGGTAAGGTTGACTCTGGTTCTGCATATTTGGGTATATCTCTAAATTGGTGAGAATGCACTCAGATTATGCCTGTGCTGTTTTTGTACATTTCTCTGTACATTTCAGACTTAACCAGACTGCTCTAGCAGATTCTGACACCCACTAGGATTTTACTTTAGCTGAGCTATTTTGCATTTGCATATAGTTGAAGAAAAACCTCTTCACTCACCTTGCAGTTAGTGCAGCTTGTAAACCCACACCCAACACGATCTCAAAACTTTGTGAGACCCGAATTGTCACTCATTCCACGTTAGCCCAAAGCAGCGTAGACAAAGGGGTGCATTCACGGCAGTGGATCATCGCAGGCATGCAATGGGTGCCCGGCGGATGCACTAGCAGAATATTGGAGATGGCTGAGTTACGACCAATGAGAATTTCAAAATAGGAAAGCAGATATGCAGAGACAGCTACTATGTCAGGGAAATTATGTATGCACATGCATGCACAATAGACATATGCCTGCATGTGTATTGTATGGGCGTGTGCACGTATGTATATGTGTATGTGTATTGCACGTGTGCGCACACACACATATACATCAGATTCAAAGAAGGCATTTTATTCCTACTGCAACTATTAAGGCTTTTTTTGTAGCCTGTGGTCACAGCTCTTTTCACTCTGGCCTTGCCCTGTGAGGTGCGGCTGGATTGTGAGAGGCACCCGTAACTGCCCCACTGGAAGTGGCCCAGGAACACCACGAAAGTCCCAGTGGGCTTCTCTGAAGCTTCCGAGTCAGGATGCAAAGACCAGAAGCTGGGGAATAGCAGCACATAAACTCAAAGCCCAGTGCCACCTGTGATGCTCCTCAATGAGTGCAGAAATCTGAAGCAAGTCCAGATTGAAAATCCTGGGAGAAGGACCAACAAGGCAAAAATGACTGCATCTAATTTTTATACTTGGGACTGTAAAGCAAGTGATTTGTTTGATTATTTCAGCATTACTGAGACATGTGAAGAAGGAATTCTAAGAATGAGGACACTTCCACCCCATGACCTCATCTATCCCAAAGACTTCACTTACTGTCTTTGCTGATGACTCAAAAACCGACATCTTGGCCTGAAACTCTCCTGCAGTCCAGACAGGCATCTCACAACAGCTACCATGCTCCAGCACTGAGCAGGTGCCAGGCAGCTTCCAGATGCTTCCCTTGAGTTATCCTGACACAGGCAGGGGAAGCAGAGGCTCAGAACTGTTAAATCCAGGCCCGCAGGCATCAGGGAGGGTGGCTGCCTCTGAAGCACTCATTGCCATCAGCATGATGGACTCAGCACCTGCCACCTTCACCCCAGTATCCCACAGGTACTTCCCACTCTGCATGTGCCACAACTGAACTCTTCTTCCCACTCCAAATCTGATCGATGGCCTATGATCCCTCCCTTGGAGAATAGGACCTCCCACCCTCAACGGGAGAGCATACAAGCCATGTGTCCCCAAGGTGGGAATCTTGGGGCCATGTTAGAACTGTGCTTGCCACAAGTCAAACACTGAAAGCATAAAGCTTTGGTCAAGCTTTGAGTCTGCGAAGACAATGGTCACCTTTGGTAAAAAGATAGTTGGGGAGAAAGTCTGGGTTCCAACCTCCCCAGGAATGGGCCTCAGCATGAGGAGGGCACTTGCTATTATGACCATAGTCAACATGATCTAGCAGTGTCTATTCACTGGCACCCGCTGCTCGCCAGGCACTGCGCTCCATGTCCCTCATGGGCATCACTGCAGTTTGCCTCGCCACAGGAGAGCTTCAGCTACAATGCAGAAGCCTGCAAACAAGGGCTGGAGTGAACCACGTCTCCTCTTTGACACCTGCACTTAAATAGACAGGCTTTGATTGAATGGCCTGGAAATTAAGGGATGCACTGAAGGGTCTGCCCTCTGGCAGTGGGGGACAGGAGGCTGGTATCTTCTGTTGATGGCACAGTCATCCCTCCTGTTGGCCAGTGTGTGGGTGACTCTGGAGCAACCTGCCCTAGAAGAAGAGACTTGACTACTTTAGGCAAAGGAGTGCTAGTGTACAGAGATCCCTGGGCTGTTTTCAGCATTCCCCACCTGAGAGGCGCAGGTCTGAAGAGGCCAATTCATGAACATGGGGTGGTTCATCTTCTATCTCCTCTGGAGCAGCCCTGCTGCCTCAAGGCAGGGATTCCTCAAGTCCAGGGATCAGCAAACTTCTTCTATAAAGGGCCAGCAATAAATATTTTAGGCTTTGCAGATCTCTGATACAACCACTCAACTCTGCAATTGTAGCACAGAAGCCACCATAGATCACGTATTTCACAAATGAATGTAACTCTATTCCAGAAAAACCTTTATTTATAGAAACAGGTGGTGGGCTGGATTTGGCCTACAGGCTACACTTTTCTAACCTGGCTGGCGTCACCAGCCCTGAGTGAGCAGCACGAAGCAGAGGCACAAGCGGTGTTGACTCCTGGCTTCCTTGTTCTTGGGATTCTACTTCTCTGTCGGTTTCCCATCTCACCATTCCAGGCCAACAGTTACGGCCAGCCACCATCACCTCCTAAGTGGTAGAGTGGAATGAAGAGTGCCCTCTCCAAATTCATGTCTTCCTAGAGGCTCAGAATATTACCTTACTTGGAAACAGGATTATTGCAGATGTAGTTAGTTAAGGATCTCAAGGTGCAATCATCCAAGATTTAGAGTAACCCCTACATCCAATGAGTGACGTGTGTATTTATCAGAGAGGAGAGGATGCAGAGATACCGGGAGAAGGCCATGGTGAGGGAGGCAGAGATCAGGGATGCAGCCACAAGCCGAGGAACACCAGGAGGAGGCAGGGAAGGATCTTCCCCGAGAGCCTTTGAAAGGACTGGGATTCCACTGACACTCTCAGACTTCTGGCCTCCAGACCTATGAGAGAATGAATCTCCTATGTCTTAAGCCACCCACCTTGGAGTCATTTGTTATGGCAGCCACAGGGCACTCATACAGTTGGAATATCTTAACAGCCTCATAACCAGAATGTCTCCCTCCAGCACACCACAGCATTCCCCAGCCTTCCTCCACATGGCAGCCAGAGAAACCTTTCTAAAATGATACAACCAATTGTCACGTAGCCCACTGCTTAAACCCCTTCAATAGAAGCCCCATTTCCTACACCATGACCAGGCTCCTAAACATGGTTCCTTGTATGCCTACACCTCCACTTCCTTCCACGCACACCAAACCTCAATCACACAGAACTGCTTGGGATCTTCTGATTGCGACACTGAGCTCTTACCCCGACACTGGTATGCACAGCCCTCTATCTGTACTGCCTCCTGGCTCCCTCACCTTGCCACTCTCTCTCCTGCAAGACCTCTCTCGGACGGCAGCTCCTGTAGGCAGATATCCTTAACCCCCGGTGCATGACACCCAAAAACTCCACTCAATTCACTGATGTGTTTTCCAAACTGCTGACATCACCACCCTTCCCCAGGATTTTCCACATCTCTGCACAACTGCACTTTTATTTTATTATTTTTAAAAATAAATCAATTCTTTTTTTAATCAAGTATATTTTGAAAATAAAATTATTTGCACCATTATGATAAATGGGGGGTCCAAACTGTTTTTTAAAATAAAACTGTAACTGCAAATGAAAGGTAGCAATGTTATTAACATTAAAACTAGACGTAGGGGGGCCTATTTTCACATTAGGAAAAGGGACTGGCAAGTCAGAGCCTTTCTGCCATTATCAGAAGGATTCAAAGAGAATCCACATGGAGATATTGTAACTTTCTTCCTCTTTGATTCAACGCTCCTGCACCCTACGCTGTCCACTCCTGAAGTCTTCTCACCCAGGAGCCTCCCGGCCTCTCTGAGAAATGCTTGTATTTGTTTCACATCTGTCTTCCCTCGTATCCTCTAATATCCTGGGAGGCAGGACAATCCCCACTACCTAGTGCAATGCTGGTATTTTTGTAGATGCCTTAATCAATATTTATGGTCTAAATAAGTGAAAGAGAGACTGAGAAATACTCACAAAATTCTGTGGCTAATCAGACAAAAAATGTGTCCTATTATCTATGTTTGGCAGCGAGGGTTATTGGAACTGTGAAAGCACCTTAGGGTAGTTCACACTTGTTCAGAGAAGAAATTGAGAACTCTGATGGAGCCCCCTCAGTGAGCTGTGGCCTGCTTCAATCTAGAACCAGATCTATGCAGTAAAGGGCCCACTTCCTGGACTCGTTCCTTTCCTCATTCCACTCCTGTCTGTAAGAACACAGGAAAGAGCAGATGAGAACCTCACTTTATTATTTAACTACAAACCAGGTCCAAAATGAAATAGCTACCTGCCCAGACACACACACATCAGCCTACTTTTGATACCATAAGATCATCGTAGGGTCGGTCACCCAGGCAGAATGAGCTCAGACCTTTGCAAGGAAAACCAGGTCTGTGGCAGCCGTTGGCAGAATGCCAAGGCACTGAAGGATTTGTGCTAAAACCTCTCTCCTCACCCACTTTAGCAGAGCACCAAAGCACTCAGCCCAAAGCCTGCCTTTCAGAAGTGTGTGTGTGTGTGTGTGTGTGTGTGTGTGTGTGTGTGTGTGTGTGGTGGGGAAGGGAGGAAGAGGTTCTGTGCATAGGGAATTATTCTTCTAATTGCACAATGAGTTTCATGCATCTTCCTCCTCCTATATTAGGATGATGCCCACAGCCACTCAAAACCTGGGTCTGGCCACAGCAGAAGGCAGCATTTACCAGTCACAAGGAGTTTTGCTGGTTTCCTGGGTTAAGGATGCTACCTTTCTGCGCAGTAGAGGGATGGCCTAGTCCTGATCTTTTCACAGTTGAATTAAGACGTTTTGTTTGCATATTGAGCTTTTTGCAAGAAACAAGTGGACTTTAGGATAAATTTCATTTTTTAGATGCTTTCGATTAAAAAGTAAACAAAACTAACAAAAAAGAATACGGTGTGAGGCTTAGTATTGTGAAATAAAAATCAAGAGATGTGTTTGAGTCTCAATTCTTCTGCTGCAAAGCTGGGAGATTCTGGACCTCAGAATTAGTATCTTGAATGTACCATTTCTTCACCTATACTTAAAAGGTGAAATATTGGACTCAAAGGCTGTGCAAACTCTGAAATCTAGTTTCAGGCTTTTTGGAAATTATAGAAAAGACGTGTATGTGATGAAGATGGCCCCCAGAAGACGGCCTCTGCCGTCCGAGAGAGGTCTTGCAGGAGAGAGAGTGGCAAGGTGAGGGAGCCAGGAGGCAGTGCAGATAGAGGGCTGTGCATACCAATGTCGGAGTAAGAGCTCAGTGTCGCAATCAGAAGATCCCAAGCAACTCTGCGTGATTTAGGCTGGCTTGAAGAGACACAGGGGAATCACCCCCATGGAAAATAAGAGTACACACACTCTTGGGCTTATCCTTGCCCAGGAGTTCATTTCTTTGTCCCTCTCTGACCCAAGCTTCTCCCTCTAGCCTGCTGTCAGAAGTTGGGAAGGACCATGAGGCAGAGCAGTCCTTGAGCAAAGTGACCGTTTTGCCACCTTGAAACTATCTATTGAGCTCCTATTCTGTTTCATCACTATTCAAGGTGTCTGTCCATTAGGGAACAAACACAGATGCTTCTTTCCATGGATAGACATAGAATTAAAAAAAAAAAAAACAGTCAAGGATGAGGCAGGTGGATTGCCTAAGGTCAGGAGTTCGAGATCAGCCTGGCCAACATGGTAAAACCCCATCTCTACCAAAAATACAAAAAACAGCCTGGCATGGTAGTGTAATCTCAGCTACTCAGGAGGCTAAGGCAGGAGAATTGCTTGAATCTGGGAGGTGGAGGTTGTACTGAGCTGAGACGGCGTCATTGCACTCCAGCCTGGGCAACAGAGCGAGACTCCATCTCAAAAACAAACAAACAAACAAACAAACAAACAAGAAACATCAAATCATACTTCACATAGCAAAGCAGCTAGTAACTATGATGGGAAAATACAGAAAAATGAAATGGAGTAAGGCAAGTAGGCATTCAGGGTGCTGGGGCAGGCCGCTCCGTAAACAGACCCTCAGGGTAGCCATCATGAGAATGGAACTTCTGGTCAAAGATTTGACGGGCACATTGGCAAGCCATGAGATTATCTGCAGGAAGTAAGTTCCAGCAGGGCTCTTGGCCACTGCCGAGGTCCTGGGACGGAACCTGCCTGGGTGTCCAAGGAGCAGCAAGGAGGCCAGAGTGCCTGAGTCAGGAATGGAGACTCGGAAGCATGGGGGATGATTGGTTGCATGTGGTGACTTTGCTGGGCCTCAGTGCCCTGATAGGTGACAGACATTATTCTGGATGTTTCTGTGTGGGTGCTATTGGCTGAGATTAACATGTAAATGAGTGGATTTGAGTAAAGCAGTTGCCCTCTATGATGTGAGGGGCGTCAGCCAATCAGTTGAAGGCCTGAACACAACCAAAGACTGACCTCCCCAGGCAGGCAAGGGGGACTCTGCCGCAGACTTGAACTTGCCCTCAGACCTGAACGGCAGCACCGGCTCCTTCCTGGGGTGCCAGCCTGCCAGCCTACCCTGCAGATTTGGAATTTCCTACCCTTCATAAACACATGAGCCAGTTACTTAAAATAGATCTCTTTCTAAATATGCACCATCCCATTGTGCTTCTCGGGAGAACTCTGACTCACCTAACACAGACATAGAACTGTGGGCATCTTACAGGCCATGGGAAGACCTCGCTTACTCTGGAGCAAAGTCCTGGCAGATGTTTCCACAGGGGCTGAGGGCGGACTGCTTTGAACACCTTCCTCCTTCATAGGACAGCCAGCTCCTCAGCACAAGAAGCTCAGCAACTCCTTTGAGGATAGGGAGTGGGAAATAAAGGGTCACACATTTTATGACGTTTGACCTCAGTTAGACGTAAAACTGCCTCCCCAATTTGCAAATAAGATAGAATAACCTTTCCACCAAAAAACCATGCTGTATACAAAGTGCATACGATTATATCAAAGAAGACTCACCCAGAGAGCACAGGGCCTAGGAGGCAGGCAGCTCAGGATGTTTCTCCACCACAGGCCTCTGTTCCTGGATGGGTCAGGGAATCACACTGCTGAGAGTGTCCTCCTGCCCAAACCCACTGGCCCCATCTGGGCCACAGCTAAATCCTCCACTTCCCAGGTCCAGCTTAGGGCCACTTCCATGAAACCATGGGAGCCCTCAGGAGGAATTTTCTCTTCCCTGCTCTGTTCTTCCACAGCGACCTATGGACATCAGGGTGTATCCTTCTGTCATTTGTGATCCCGCTCACTAGGACTTTCAGGAACCCATCAAATGTTGGCAGAAGGAAGGAGGAAAATGCCTGGTGGATTCTGGTGGTGGTGGAGGACTGATAACATAACCACTGCCAGGCCCTGCTGAAGAAGGCTCTGCCCCTGGCCCTTCCAGGTCATCCTGACTTCTGATGGCTGGCTAGAGGGAGGAGCTTGGGATCAGAGAGGGAATTTTCTGGAAGCTTCCTGACATCCATGTCCTCCAGGGCATAGATCTGGGCACCTTCTCCCATACTCCACAGAGGCCCCTGCCCTACAGGCACCTGGCTGCCAGCCACTGTCAGCTTCCACCCCACATACAGCAGGTGATGCAAACTGACTCAAGTTTTTAAATGACTCAAGTCCTAAGTTGCTAGTTCTGCATTGGCTTTGTATTTTTCTTTTTTCTTTTCTTTTCTTTTTTTTTTTTTTACATTTATTTAAGCTTCAAGGAATGAGTGTGTTGGAAATCCTATGCACTAAACGGTTTTTGGAAAGAGATCTTATCACCAACTCCCTCTTGCATTCCAACCTTACCACAGAGTCTCGCATCCAATAAGCACTGACCCATTAAACACATTACGGAGAGCGCAAAAGGAGCACACAGTTATGAGAAATAAAAATAGGAAAATACGTCTCTAATGATTAGAGGGTGTCTCAAGATGAAAACACTGTTCTTCTGTCAACATAAAATAAAACACCTTTGCATCACGCAAGAAATCAGAGGAGAGGTCCACTGCCATCTGTAGTTTTATCTTCCCAAGCCCAGGCAGTGCCGGGGACATCACAACTTCAAAAAAAAATTTTTGAGATGGAGACTTATTCTGTCACCCAAGCTGGAGTGCAGTGGCATGATCTCAGCTCACTGCAACATCCCACTTCTGGGTTCAAGTGATTCTCCTGCCTCAGCCTCCTGAGTAGGTTGGAATACACGTGCCCACCACCAAGCCTGGCTAATTTTCTTATTTTTAGTAGAGACGGGGTTACACCATGTTGGCCAGGCGGGTCCTGAACTCCTGACCTTAGGTGATCCACACACCTTGGCCTCCCAAAGCACTGGGATTACAGACATGAGCCACCACGTCTGGCCCAAAAATTCTTAATGTGAATATTAAGTAGAGAAACAGGAAGAGGGTCAGGAGTAGTGAATGTTCATATCCAAGTTGTTGTTTGTTTTTCTTTTAACTTCTTAACTCTTGAAACATCTTATCAGTGAAACCACAGAGAGATGTTTCTCTCTCATTCACATGAAATAACTGACCACAGCCCTTAAAATTAAAATAATGAAAACACTCAAGTAACTCTTGATGCTGTTAAATACAAGATAAATATTTGAATGCTTCTTTTTTTGCCAACATTTTTTACATATTTGTGGAAACATCCAGAAAAAAACTGTATTCTGTGAAGGAGAGAAATAAGATCGAGCCAGGGGAGTTTAAATTGAGAGTCTCTCACCAAATTACTCCTTATGTGCAATTCCCCCCTTGGATAAGCCACAGCATTTTCAGGGGCAAGACGGTCCTGGAACTTGGTAGTGCTCTTTGGCACTTCCTACAACTGCCCACAAATATAAAGAAGGGAAATTCCTTGGTTAAGATTTACCTCAATGCACATAAATTTCGTCTCTGGTAAACAAGTAAACTGTTGTCCCTTGCATAGAAGGAATTCTTAGATTCCCTCGTGGCTTCATGCGGCAGCCAGCATCCCACCAGGGAGGCCAAGCCATTCTCCCATCACCCTCCTCTAAGGCCAGGGGCAGCTGAAGAGGACTTGAGAAAGAGGACATCTCTATTGCCATGTCCCTAAGTGACCTACACTCTCAGAAGAAAACCCACTGGATGCAATGACCACATTCACATGGGAAGAACCAATTTTGAAGTCTTTTCACACTACAAATTTTAACCCGAGGTGTGTAGAATAATTCTTCTGAGACAGATGTTCTTTCTGGCTTTTATACCTCCCGCATGGAAAACTCTGTAGCATACATGGTTTTCAGAAGGTGTCACCCTCATGCATCAGAAGAGTTCTGTGGAAACTAATAAGCCAGCATAGAGCCTTGTACTGTAGATGCTCAATAAACAGCAGTAGAATGAGGGTCTAGTGAAATTCTCCTGTGGAGGTCCACAGCTTGGACAAAGTAGAGTTAAGAGTCAAACCATTTATGGATTTGTTTGTTCACTGTGTTTATGTATTAGAAGAAATTAAGCTGTTTTAAAATTAATAATTGATTCTTCCCAAAGACATCTAAATTGGCTAATAATCATTCACTTATCAAAAATAAAAACGTCCACCCATGCTATAATTAGGATTTGGAAAATGGCCAACTCCCTTATTCATGCCATCTCTGAGGATGAAAACACTGAATTCTGCTAGCTCAGCAGATTCTATACTGACCCAGGAATACATGAATGGGTCAAGTCTTTCAGACGAGATCGGGGCGTTCTGGGTGGCATGGTCGTAGGAATGGGTTAAGTCTCTCAAAGGTTCAGTAATATTCTAATAACAAACACCATTCAGACAGAAACATTAGCTTTTGGAGACCAATGAGGTAATACTTTCAGCCCATTGTTAATATGACACTCGTCGTGGTAAATATTCTTTCAGACGGAAAAGAAATACAACGCATATCTCAAAAGTACTTTGGTGACTATAAGAAAGTAATACAACCACCCAAGTTCCAGGATTTGTTAGAACCGAGGAATGATGAAGATGAAGGACTGAACAGAGCCAACTAAAACCTGGGCCGGACGGAAGCACAGATGTACCAGGTTTTTGAAGATTCACATTTGCTTTCAGTCATTTAAACTTCACCAAGACTGATCCTAGCATGAATCCAAATGGTCATCTGATGTAAGGGGGTTCAGTGATTTGCGGTGACAAAATGAAAGCTGTCTTAATCTTGCAGACCTAGTCAAATTATGAGACAGGAAGCACCAGGTTCTCCCAAGGGCTAAACAGAAAAACTCATGTGGATAAGACGTTGCAGACTCAGTTGCCCATCTGGCTGTCAACTTCACAAGGTGTGTACCATTGAATGGACCCAGAGCAGTGGCTGCATTTATGTCAAGACAGGCAAGGATGTGAATGTGAATATGGAATGGCTGTGGATGTGGATCAGGAAGTGAATGAAAATGTGGATGCAGAAACGGAGGCAGATACGCGTGGGCGTGTGGATATGGATGTGGATGTGAATGGATGTAGATAGGAACAAGGTGGGAATGGGGATACGGATGAAAATGCAGGTGGGGAAGGGGTGGCGGATGGGTCAGGATGGAAATGGATATGGAGGTACTTAAGAATAAGGAGGTGGATGGGGTGGAGGGGGCCTGGGAAAGCATGTGCATGAACACCTGTGTATGAATGTGGGGTGTAGAAGGGAACGGAATCATGCCATTAGGAGTTTGTGCCTCTTCTCCGAATGTGGCAGCTGCGAAATCTTAGCTCCTCTCTAGATGAGATTCAGCCTGACCAGTCTACCTTCTCTGCTGATGCTAAGCATCTGCCATTTCTTGAGGGTGTGGATTTACATATGGATATTGAATTTTATTCTGAAATGTTGTGAGTTGCAGTAGTCCAGTGCCATTTCTTCTGACCAGCCAGATCTAGCTTTTCCCCAACCCCTGAAGCCCGCTAATAATCATGGTCCTCTCACATCATCCTACACCTTCAGGAAACTTGCATCCTAAATGGGTGACAAAGCAGACAACTGTGTAGTTGAAAAGTTAGAAACGTTGATTATGTCTTTAGCTAGCTAGTATAAATACTTCCTGCATTTGGGGCAAACATTATGATAGAAACAAATCTTCAAGAAACTATCACTTCCATTGTAATTTCTGTCATATGCATGCCTGCTAGAGCTATGATTTCTTTTTAGTACCCCAGGTTTACAGTTGACTTGTTTCTGACAACCTTCTCTACTGACTTCAGGAAAGTATCCCTAACTAGTGAAGGTGCACCTGCCAATCGCCTCCTCTCCTGCTATTGGAATGAGTCAATAAGTCAGTTATACGTTCAGCAGACATTTCAGTGCTGTGGACCATGAGAACCTCGCAGCTTCTATGCTACAGACACTACACATTCACACCCTCACTCACTGATTGCACCGTGCCTGGGAAATTATCTCAAGATTGCATAAGATTGATGGACAAACGCCCCGGCCTCACTTTGCTGGAGTTGGAGTGGCATTCTTCTGCAGTCCTCTAAGACACTGTGTGCTTCTCTTGGGAGCCCTAGGGTAGTTAGACACCACAATCACCATATGCATCTCTACTGTGAGGTGGTTGGAATCAAATTCCTCCCCACGCCTGTCAGGGCAATGAGCTGAGGATCCTTCTGAAGACCTGAACTTAGCTGGTAAGCTCAAAGGTCTGAATTTCTTCCACATGAGTCTATGGGACTCTCTTCTTTTTGACTAAAAGGCTACATGACAGATTTGGTTAGGCAAGTGGGGCTCTTCAAAGAAGGGTCTTTAGGTTTTGTCACTGTGCCAACGTCTTAAGTGAATGCTTCTGGTAGTTTCCCGTTATACTGTCCTCATGGGGACTACTCAAGGGTCACATGAAAGAGGTTGGCTTTCAAAGGCATTCCATATTCCACAGACATAATTGCGTGTGTGGAGACATCTCTCTTTTCTCGTGGGAGGCTTTACCTGTTGGGGCTCTGCTGACAGCTCAGGAGGGGAATTGGCGTCTGTGGATGTGGGTGAAGCATCACTTCAGAGGGGAGTTGGGCAGGGGGAAGTTGAGCCGAGGTCTCCTCTGCCAGGAGTCCGTGTGAGAAAAAACCCTCTGGAGTGGCATCTATGATGAAAAAGTGGTCAGGCTCCTCCAGCCTGGCAGGGCTGTCAGCCAGCGTGTTAGGTCTGATGGGGGTGGTGACCACCTGGGTTGCTCCGCCATTCCCGACGGGTCAGTCAGGGTTCCCAGAGAACCAATAGGCAAAGTCTCATGTGGTATGGTAGTCTCATTTAAACTGGAACGAGGGACGAAATGGGACCATGTCAAGTATAAGAGGATCTAGGAGGGGTAATAAATCATTCCCATGCGTTGGCAGCCAAAGTTTAGCAGCAAAGTTTATGATAACGATCAGAGCACTGAGAAAGCCGCACGGATTCACCCGGTGACTTGCGCTCTATGAATCAGGTGGCCATTCAGGGAAATCATGAAAAGCCAGTTAGAGCTGGGGAGGCATGCTGAAACATGGCCAGTGCGAAAGGAAGAACTCCCCTCACCATGGGGGCAAGGGCAGAGCGGAGCTGACCCCACCTCCTCTGGAGCATTTTTGGAAACAAACGCCAGGCCTATGTTCTCTGCCAGGATATATTCTGGAGTGATGGTGGTTGGAACCATTTTGTAATGTTTTTGGGAAGCAGATTTGGACTTGTTCCTCCAATGTGGGAACAATATTCATCTATGAGAGGCTGGAAGGAAATCACGCAGAGAACAGAGATGGGGAAGCTTCGAAGGCAAACAGGAGAGGGGCATCTGTGCCCAGGGTCAAGAGAAGAAGGCGAGAAAAAACAGGAAAGAAGGGCTGGCCTGCCTGACCTCATCCCACAATATTAGAATTGAGAAATAGAAAGTCCAAAATGCTGCATAATCCCAAATTCACTTCCAGTTGGCTATGGAAGGCATCGAGGAATTCCTGGCAGTAGGTTGCTGTCTAAATTCTATTTTCGGGTCCATATCAAAGGGAGCATTTCTGGAGGAGATATCAATATCACTGAGCAGCTCATGAGTGGAATATGCAGGTGGCAGGGCCCTCCCCAGAGTCAGGGCATCCCCGGAGGCAGTGCACGATTGGAAAGTAAGGAGGTCCCATGCAAGGACCTGGAGCAGGCCCACAAGACACCTTCCAGGTTGCACAGGCTATGAGACCCAGGCCCATTCAGCCCATCTGTGCCCTCCTCCAGCCCAAGGGGGACCTCACCTCCAAGGAAGGCTCCCCTTCATGTCCCTGCAAGAGCTGAGGACTGCAGAGTGATAAACCCACTCAGCCTTCTGCACCCAAATCCAGGGCTGCCAGTCTCCACAGCCTGTGCCCACTTCTTCCTTCAGGCCAGCGGTGGCTGGCAGTGCCAGTCCCCTAGCAGGAGGCATTGCTTGGCACTGAAAGTAGGTGAAGCTCCTGCTACAGGAATGGACATGAAACTCACTCTTGCATATGAGAGATTTGCCCAGGACTCTGAGGCTTCTTCCCATGCTCCCAAGCCAACTCTGGCAGCGTAGGGTACAGAGTTCCTTCCCACCTTTGGCTTGACTGCCCAGCCTCCCTATACGCCAACTCATCACCCCAGCAGGAGGGCAGCGCACCTGTCTCTCACCTCGGAGCAGCTCTGTCCCCACCCCATCCTCTGCAGAAGGAGGATAAAATGGTGACACTGATCCCTGCTAAGGGGTTATCTGAGCCTGGCCTGGCACCAGCTCAGGTCATCTTCAGGAGGGCCACAAGGCAGGTCCTGGTTGATGCAGGTGGGGTTCTCTGAAAGCTGACACTGACGTGGACTGTGGGTGCAGAGTATTGATTAGGGATCAATGCCTGGGAAAGAAGGGGGAGGATGGGACAGAGGGGACCAAGCCTCCACCAACTTAGCAAGGAGTTCTGGGGTGAGCGAGGCCTGGCAGAGTTGGTCCCACGTCAGGAGCAGAAGGCCGGGCCTTCATACCCACCTCACTCCATCAGCTGCTGTGGCCTGCCCGGGAAGGGCTTGGCCCTGCAACTCCTGATGGCTGGTGGCTGCCTCCTGACCACACCCCACCCGCATCGCTGGGCGGCAGGAGTCTGGGAGGTGCATACCTGTGCTACCAGGCCTGTGTTATCCTCACTCTGCAGGTGATAGAACCGAAGCAGAGACGTTATCCACTGCTCTCAGGGTCCTATGTATCCTCTGTCCTATGTGTTTAGAACTCTCCAGGGATCCATCTATATCCAGTTGACCAGGGTGTAGTTGAAAGAAACATTTCTGGAGGAGATATCACTGAGCAGCCCCGGGTGCAGCCCACGAGTGGAAGGTGCAGGAGGCAGGGCGAGATGCGAAAGGCTTCAGTGCCATGTAGGCCAGTTCAAAGCTCAATTCCACCCCCTACATTACACCCCTGCCCCATGGATGCTGCACAGTTTAAATGAAATAGTGCCTGTCAAACGCTCAACCCTGCGCCTCAGCAGTCTACTCAACCAGTGCCACCTGTCGTATTATCAGAAATGATCGTTTCTGCTCTGGGCCGAATGTACAAGGCACATAACAACGACGTCATGAAGCACATTGCATAGTGAGGTTACAAACGGCGCTGTCCCAGGCAAGGCGACAAGTAGTGAGAATTTGAATCTCCCTCATTTACTCCTCTGTAAACAAGAAAGTTGGATTCAGTGCCCCAGGGCACTTCTGGCCCTGATATCCAGGATGCGCTAGGCCTCAGCACTGCCCTAGAGAGCCGACCTTGCTCTGGCCTCAGGGCCAGGCCTGGCTGCATGGTAAGCTGGAAGTGTGGCTTCTGAAAAGGAAGACGTTCCCCCAAGGGAGGGTTATGCAGCCCAGGACAGGGCTCCACAGCCCAGCTCTGCTCTTACCCTGCTCGGGTGTAGGATGAAGGGAGTATGCTGTGGAGCGAAGCCAGAAGCTGGGGAGGCCTGCTGAAACCCTTCAGAACCACAGCCATCTTAGCTACGCCTGGAAGGGTGTTACCTGCAACATCAGGACCACACCCGTTGCTGTCAGCACTGCCCCTAGACAGACGAGGACCCGGAAGGCACACTCACCCTCTGTGGCCTTGAGCAGGGACTTAGCCTCACTAAGTCTCTGCATTCAAATCTGTAAGACAAAGACGATACCTACCTGGATCCCAGGCCTCACACCTCGCATCATGGACTCAGCAGACTCACCTCCTGTGAGTCTCCGTGCACACAGAGGAGGTGAAGAGGGGAAATGTGCCTTCCATGTCCCCATCTTTACCTCCTCTGCGTCTCCTCACCTGCACTAAAACAGCTTGCGAGGGGTCTCACACTACCCTTGGTGCACTTCAAGAAGTCATGGAGAACCAGAAATGTGCCTGAAAAAGGAAAAACTTATCACATTTGCTGAAGAAGAAAGAAGCAATTCTGAAAACCACACCCTGGTCAACTGGATGTGGATGCCAGATGGATCCCTGGAGGGTTCTAGATACACAGGACAGAAGAGGCAGTGACCCTCTCTGAGCCATCACAGGAGCTGTGAGCAGATGCCCCATAGCCTAGCCCATGCGAGGAGGCAGTGACCCTCTCTGAGCCATCACAGGAGCAGCAGTCAGATGCCCCCACAGCCCAATCCACACACTTGCTGCTCTTGCTTACCGTTCTGAAAGAGAAGGAATGCTGTCACAAGGTTAAATCATCTTGATTTTGAAAACGTATTCATCTTTGAGGGCAGTATGGGGGAGTGGTGAGGGCAGAGCATCAGGGATGTGGGCTGGAGGGTTTCAGAGCTCCAGCTCTGCTGCTGCTCACCCAGCATCCCATTTGGGACTCCGGAGAAGAGGAAGAGAATTGCTACCTGTTGAGCCCACGATATGATGCTTGCAGCCTGGGTTGCAGCTGGGTATTCTCTTCTCTGTCTTACAGAGACTGAGTGAGGCTAAGGCCTTGCTCAAGCTCACACAGCCCAAAGTGGTGGGATTGGGAGTACAGACAAGCCCCCACTTACAGTGGTTCAACGTATGATTTTTTGACTTTATAAGTTAAGTAGAAATTGTACTTTGAGTGCCCATACAACCATTGTGCGTTTCACTTTCAATACAGTATTCAACCAATTCAATCAATTACATGAGATCTTCAAGATGTTATTATAAAATAGACTTTCTGTTCGATAACTTCATCCCACTGTGAGCTGATGTAAGTGTTCTGAGCACATTTAAGGTAGGCTAGGCTAAACATAAACTAATACTAATGCATTTTCAACTTCGGAGATTTTCAGTTCACCATGGGTTTATTGGGACATGATCTCATTGTAAGACTTGGTGCATCTGTATACTGATACCCACAAACCAGAGAGGAGGACCGAGAAAGTGTTGGCAAGCCAGAAGAGAAACAGAGACACGAATAGCCCTGGAGATGAGACCAGAGCACCTCAAGCCAAGCAGGCAAAAAGGATCGTGTTCTGCAAAAATTCTGAAGGCATGGGCTGTGTCTCCAAGTGGGCTTCGCTGTGTTCCTGCCAGCATGCCAAGGGGGCCAGGAGAGGGCGGGCCCTGCTGAAATGACCAAGGATAGAGAAAACATAAGGCAGTTACTACCTCCATTTTATAGGTGAGGGGGATGTAGCTACGCAATTTACCCAAATTCAAATAGATGAATTCTGAGTCCAAAACCAAGGTATTTTGCCCCCTCATTAATTAAACTGGAATTACAGCACATGTCCCACTTATCTCACTGCAGTATTTTAAAGATCCAGATAAGACCTAGTTGTTATATACTTATGTGAATAAGATGAAGGAATGTACGCCTAGGCCAGCGCCCAGCATAGGAAAGTGGATTCACTGCTGATTGAGCACTGCGGATCCATGAGTGAGTGCCACCTAGGAGGACACCCTGAGGTGCTGCTGGCTGCAAGGCTTCATCCTGACCTGACCTCCATCATCGTTGCCCAGACGCTGGAGATAGCAAGCGTGGAGGCCAAACAGCGTAGGGAGGGGCGTGTTGCCATCATGCTGGACTACAGTGCGACGCTCAACAAGAATAAGCCAGGTTGAATGACATGAAACCAAATAAAATTCAACGGCGAAGCACGGAAAGCTCTGTATTTAGGTTTTAAAAAAATCAATTATACAAGCACAAGATGGGCGAGATGTAGGTTTACAATTGTTTGCATGAGAAATCACTCCCTGGTTTTTCATGCAAACGTCTGTGACACAGTGGCAAAAGAGTGAATTGCTCTGGCTGCAGTGAGCTTCCAGATGGATGGAGAGTGACATTGAAGCAGGATGGCCCATTCTGGCCGTGCATTTTCAGAGGAAAATTAACACCACAGACAGATTCGGAGGTGGGTAATGGAGCCAATGGGGAACCTAGAACTTATGTCATGTGAAGGGCAGTTTGAAACAGCCATTGGTTCATCTGAAGTCAGGACTTGGGGAGGAGGGACGTTTAAGTTATCTTTACATGGAGGAGGTGAGAGCAGACATAAAAGCTCTCCAAAGACACCATGAGGACAAGCAGGCTGAACTTGGAGAGGCCGGTGGCTTTTCAATATCAGGAGGGCCTTTGATGATCCTCTGCCATGGGCAATGCCTTGCAGGTCCTTGCCCTAGGGAAGGGGTGTCCTGAACTTAGTTTTAAATGATGACCCTTTAGGTCTGTGGACCTTGTAATGCTGAAGCATAAACTAATACAACCAAATACCTCCTTCTTGAATGCATGAATGCAGTAGAATAAATGAAGTCAACTGCTTGAAGAACTCATATCTAAGCAATCAGATACTCCTTCCTCCCCCCAAAAACGCTCTGCCATTTGTTAAACCACTCATCCATCCAACAATATTTTAAAGTATTCACTGTGTAAGAGATGCCATATTATGCGCTGGAGTTAAGAGATGAACATGGCAGGCATGGGTCCTACCCTGGAGAAAAATAAGATAATCAAATGAAGTCAGATCTAGGAATGGTGCCAGTTGTGTACACTGCTACACAAACACAGTGACCGGAAGACAGGCAAACTGGATTTCAAGAAACATTTCTGGGAAGAAGTGAAATTTACATCAGACCCTGGAATAGAAGATCAACGTGGGTGTAAGGTAAAAGAAGAAGAGGTTGTGCAAAGTGATGGAGGTATGAAAGGATGACACATTCAGGAAGGGCCACCAAACATGCTTGGAACCACAGTGGGGCTTGGGTTTATGGGGGGGCCCCTGGAAATTGGAAGACAAAAGACTAAATATGGATTATGGCTGTCCCCCTCTTCCAGATTCAGGAGATTGAACTTAATCCCATAGACCCTGAGGAGCCACTGGAGGCAGGAGAATGATATGAATCAATTTTAGACAAAAGACCAGAAGACATGCACATACTTTTGAGACAATTCAACCAGAAAAATAAAGGCAGGCTTGCTCATGGAGGCTGCTGCCAATTCCTAGACCACACGTCAGAGGCACTGATTAAAATTAACTCTGTGACCACACCCAGCTGCTGGCCACAGGGTGGTGGAGCCTTTTCTTTTAAAGGGTCCCCCCATCCTGATTGTGTTTGTAAGTCTTACAGTCACACTTGTTCTGTGGGCTTTGTTCTACTTCTCACGCCTTTTACATGGGGAACAGCTTTTAAATAAAATAAAAATTCCTCTAGCTTCTTACAGATTGGACTTGATTAAATATTCCACTGATTAAGGGTAAGCAAATGTCAGCTTCAATATCATAAAAAGAGAAATGAGAGTTCATACAGCAGCAAAGCAAACAATCCATTTTCATACTTTATTAGAAACATTTATTGCCATAATGACTACATTATATTAAGCAAGCAGGTAGAAAGGTGTTCTGTGCATGATATCTTCAAATATCTTTCTTTTGAAGATCTTATCTCTCCGGTATTTAGACAGATGTTTTATTCCTTCCACCAGAGTGAGGGCTTGAGATGCTGTGACTTTAGCTCCTCCATAAGCACCTGACGATCACAGGCTATTCTTGTGTTTCAAACAGTGAGAGCCCACTCAATGCTCTGCACAATATGAGGTGCTCTGGGTATAAAGAGCAGAACTCACTGGGCACTGCCCAGTCTTCTTCCAAAATCCATGGCTCACATTCTAAGTGTGCCTCCAATTTTTTCCAATTCCTCTATAATCTGATGGTCACATAATTCTGCTCCAGACTCTACAACCAAAAGATAAAGAAGGGTCTGGTTCTTCCTCTCTACTATTGACATCACTTTGAAAAATACTGGAAGAGCATCTTAAAGAGAGATTTTTAAAGCCCTTCTGTCCTCTGGTATGCATTATCTGTAGCTGCGTAACAGTATTACCATGAACTTAGTGGCTTAATGCGATATAATTTCCATCTCAGTTTCCAAGGGCATGGCTTTGCTGGGTTCTCTGCAGGGCTGTGACCAAGGTGTCAGCCAGAGTTGGTTTCTTCTACCAGAGAAGAGTAGAGCATTTATTTCCCTGTGGCTGAAGGACTGAGGGGCTCAGTTTCCTGCTGGCTGTTGGCCAGACACTGCTTTCAGCCACCAGCTACATGGTGGCCCTCTCCATAGGACCTTCAGAACAAGCCAGCTTGCTCCTCCAAAGTCAGCAAGGCAGGCATTACAGTCCTCTGCCATGTATTATTCACAGGCTTTTCATCACCTGACTGTGTTCTGTTGTGTAGAAGCTTATCACAGGCCTGCCCTCACTCCAGGGGAGGCATCCCACAGGCAGGGAAACCCCCACGGGTGGGGAAATCCTTGCTGATAGGATTGCGAGGCTGCCTGAGGGGCTCTCTGCCATACCTTCCTCGACACTATTAGCGTCCATTAGAACACCTGGTAGACCTGATATTAACCACACTGTCCTATCACAGAACTGAATTCTTTCCAAATTTTACAAAATGGGAAAAAAATCCATGTAGTTTAATAAATCATTTCTTTCTTTAATGCCATAAATTCTGATTTTCATTCTAGCATAACTTTCCTGTGCGTATTAAAATCCCTAGTCTGCATAATTTACAAATTTTTAATTTCTGCTTTTCTTTGGCAAACAAAAGTCAATGTATCAGAGATTCTGATTAGGAGACAAAGTGGAATACTTGGACTCAGCCAAACAGCAAATATTTATTGAACACTTACCAAAACCTCTGCAAAACACCCTGGAAAACAGAAGGGGGCTCAAATAAGGCCTCTGCATCAAGAGTTTGAAGAATGCATTGGATCAGGAGATGAGTATATGAAAGCGATTGACTACTCGGCTTCTCTCTCGGTTTACAAGCAAATGATTAGAGACAGAAGTTATTGGCTGTGCAAGAAGCCAGATTGCACATGCAGGAAGCAAACCACGGCAGAGAAAAGCAGAGGTGAGCACACAAAGCTGGCAGCCGAAGCTTGTTTTAGGTAGGAAGGTAGACTAGATCCACCAGGAGAGTCCTCCACCAAACCAGCCAGACTCTCTAGAACATAGCTGTAAATGCATTGCTGGGTTCCCAGAAAGTAAAGAACATAGGCAGAGCCCCAGAAATGTGAGCTGAAATCAAAGCAGTGGGAGAAGGAGCCCTGTGCAGAGAGGAAATGTACATGTGTGGGCTAGGGGGCGGCCTGGGTGCTTACGTCAGCATTGCATAAGCTTTGGTTCACTGACAGGACAGAGGAGCTGAAACTGGCACTCACAGATGCAAGCTGAGATGCTGGGACCAGACTAAAATTTGTCCAAGTAAGTGATGGCCCATGGCTCCCAACACAAACAAAATCTAATGAAAATCTTTTATAAAAAATATATATACTCAATTAGACCACCAGAATTTTCAATGAGTAATATCTATCGAATATGAATTCACAATCAAAGGTTTCTCATGCATACAAGGAAACAAGTCACTATACGGGAAAACAAATCTTAAAAGTATTATACAAATGATCATAGGAATTATACAAATACTTACGTGTTATAAGCCAATAACCCAAAAAAACCCTAAAATGTTTTGGAAATTTAAAAAATACTTCTAAATGACATGTTTATCAAGGAAGAAACCACAATAGAAGTGTTTAATATTTATAATGAAAATATTACATATAAAAATTTGTGTGATGCAAAAAAGTGGTAGAGAAGAATATTCAGGCCTATATTAGTACACGAGAAAAGAGGAAAAGATGGAAATACAAAGAATATACAGAAGAAAAGAGTAAAAAGTATTTAAAAAGATTACGAAAGCCAGTTCTTTGAAAATCAAATAAAATACACAAATCTCTAGTAATATTTTCCAAGAAAAAAACATAAGAGACAAAAATAATACTGAAAGTAAAATGGGACCAAAGTATAGCTCTTAGAAAATATTTTTAAAATACCATGAACAACTTTATGCCACTAAACTTTAAAATCTTAGATCTATTGGGAATATTTCTGGGAAAAAAAAATTCCTAATCAAAATAGATTCAAGAATAAATCGAAAAATTGAAAGTTCTTAGACCTCTAAAGATTGTTTTAAAATCCAATAACACCGGGCCCAGATGGTTTTTCAAAGAGTTTCACCAAGTTTTCAAGGAATAGATTATTTCAATTGTATGGAAACTCTTATGCAGACTAAATTGAGTTAATACTCTTCAACTCATTTTATGGGGCTAGACAAGCCTGGTCACCAAAATGTATCTAGACCAGGAGAGTGCAAAAAAGGAAAATCACAAGCCAGTCTCACTCATGAGAAATTAGTACACAAAGTCAAACAAAATATTCGCCCACCAAGTCTATCAAAAGAAATATTATATGGTGACTGAATATGTCCAGAAAAGCAGAGATAATTTAATTTTTTAACCTATTAATGTCATTCATGACATTGCTGGGATATAATATTAAAGCCCTATGGTTATATCAGTAGATATGTACAAACTTGACAAACATTTGATCCAGATTAACTGTTTAAAAACATTTGGTAGATCATTATGCAAAACCAAAACAAATACCATTTTTTAATCATTTTCTCATGAATCCAATTCATTCATTGCCCAAGCATTTGCATTCTCTGTCACGTAGCAGGAGAATGCAAATGCTTGGCTCACCGCAACCTCCTAAGTATGAATATGCTAGGATTCAAATGGGTTGTGCAGAACAGGAATTGAACATTATTTATAATAAAAACATAATGAAGGCCAGGCGTGGTGGCTCACACCTGTAATCCCAGCACTTTGGGAGGCTGAGGTGGGCAGATCACCTGAGGTTGGGAGTTCAAGACCAGCCTGACCAACATGGAGAAACCCCATCTCTACTAAATAAACAAAATTAGCTGGGCGTGGTGGCACATGCCTGTAATCCCAGCTACTTGAGAGGCTGAGGCAGGAGAATAGCTTGAACCTGGGAGGGGAAGGTTGCAGTGAGCCAAGATCGTGCCATTGCATTCCAGGCTGGGCAATAAGAGTGAAACTTCATCTCAAAAAATAAAAATAAAAAATAATGCAATAATTAGACAGACATTTCCCACTGCTTACCTATCGTCTGAAAGAATAGTCAGATATAAAAAGCTTTCAAAGAATCAGAGATTATCAAGTAAAAATGGTGCTACGGTTACTAAATTCAGCGACTCCTAGGAGTTTGTTTAGTATCACTGCTGCACAAAAACCATAGGCAACTATGTACAATCTAGATACAATTACAGGAAAGAAAGGGACAGAATATATGGGGAGAGATCTTGCCAACTTTTATTTGTGGAAGAATTGAGAATTAGAAAGTATAAACTCATTTTAATTGCATTTATAGAATTCTGCTTTCCTTGGAGACGACAGTTTCAAAGACCTAATGTGGACTCTGTCCTGAGCATCAGCTAACCTAAGCTTAGCCAATGGTGGCTACAGAAAAAGTGGCCAATTCATTCACTGTCCAAGCATTTGCATTCTCCTGTCATGTAGCAGGCACACAAGTATACATTTATTTTCTCTAATCCTCACAATGGCCTTGCAAATGAGGTTTTTATTACCCCCATTTTATGAATAAGAAAATTGAGGTTCTGAGAGGCTGCAGAAGGTCATGTTTAGTTCAAAGTAGAGTCACAAATAATCCTCGTATGCTCAGCCTGGCTCTTTCTGGAGTCCATTCTCCAGTTATTGCTCCAGAGAGTGTCTAGAGAGAGCAGTTGTCCAGGGTCCCTGCAGATGAAGTTACCTTCATTTTGTTCTCATATTGGATGCCAGTTTGGCTGGGTTTACAACTCTAGTGTCAGAATCTTTCTCCTTCAGAACTTTGGGAATTTCACTCCAGTATTTCCTGCCTCTCAGTGTGGCTGGTGGGTAGACCCAAGTCGATGTGATTCTTGGTTCTTCCCAGGTACTTGTGTTTTTCATTCATTTCTCTGAAAGCCCTTAATAATTTCCCTTTATTCTCAGTGCTCAGAAATTCAGCAGTAACCAGGCTAGTTGCACATGTTATTTTCACTACCTGCTCAGCAGTCAGCAGTCTTTCGGTATGAAGACTCGGGCACTTCTTCAGCACTGGAAAATAGTCTCCTATTATTTTTTTGTTCCATGGCTTCTCTCAATTCCCTTGGTTCTCTTTTGTGTTTGGGGGTGTGAAGCCCAGAGTCTTTCCTGGATCCCCTGCACTCCCTGGACCCAAGATCCCCTTCTGACTCCATCTGGGGCAAACGCTCACGCTGCTCAATGCTCAGGGCTAGGTGCGGAGGGGGCTTCCAGGTGGCATGGCTCCTGCAAAGCTGTCTGCACGGTGACCCTGGGGGACGCCACTGAGCCCTCAGGTTCCACTGTCCCCTGTCTCAGGGGTTCTTTTTCATGCCCTTCCTTTGTGTACATTCTTATCCTTTTCTGTGTCTCAGATAGTCTTCCAAGTGTCTGATCCACTATCCTTGTTCTATTTCTAGTTTCTCAGCATTAATTTTTTTAAAAAATATTTCATAGCTGGGAGCGGTGGTGCACCTGTAGTCACAGCTACTCAGGAGGCTGAGGCAGGAGGATCACTTGAGTCCAAGAGTTCGAGGCTAGAGTGAGCGATGATGGCGCCACTGCATCCTACTCTGGGCGACAGAGTGAGACCCTGACTCTAAAAAATATATAAGTTATGTCATTTCATGGCATGTGTGGCTGTTCTTATGTTGGAGTTGTAGAAGTATCTGCTCAGCCCATCCTGTGTGTCCAAGTCAGTCTGCGCTTTGCTCTTGATGTAATGCATGCAGTCAAGTACCAGTTTTTGGTTAGTTACAACTGAGATCCGTTCTTTCAGTATGGCACTGTTGAAAGCAGAAGCATATCCAGAAAACTCAGAGCATTCCTATTATAATCACTTAGTGTCACTTAGTTCAGGCTTTTACCTTACACTAATCAGCAGCAAGCATTTCACTGATGGTTCGGAATCATAGACTAGGATTGATCCTCTTTCCTGTTCATTTGATGACACAGGGATTCTCACGAGCACAGGGATTCTCATCAGCACAGGGATTGCCTGACCATCCTCGAACCACTTCCAACAGCTGGAATGGTGCAAAATGAAACTACAACAATCAGGATTGAGTTTTTATTTTTAGCACATTTTTATTTTGTTTTCCTCCAATAGTTCATACAGTTTATGCAGAGTCAAAGATATAGTTTCAAAGCTCGGTGGATGCCTTGCAGTGATTCTGTAGGAGCATTTGGGTGTGTGCTTGTATATTTCATAAGTTGGATCCCATAAGGAAGTTTTAACATTACTTAAGGTTTTATTTACCATTTAACCAGTTTGTCAAAAATTAGGAAATAAATTATGCCCATACAAGATATATGAGAAAGGTCCAAATGTAAGGGCAGGGTACAAAAGTGTTTGTTACCAGCTCTCTGTGGGGTCCTAAGGACATTTCATGCTGTTCAGCACAATAGAAAAACCCCTGCCCAGAACAGCTGTGGGAAAAGGAGACGCTCATCAGAAAGGTGGGCTGCTCAGTTTTAGTGGCTTTTCCAGACCTCCATGGTGGAACAAAACCTCATGAGAAGACACATTTAGCAAATGGTGGCGAAGCCTAGAAATCAGGACCTGGATTATTAAAGGAGGAGAAGGATATGTAATTTAACGGGAGATTTTGTGGCGCTCCAAAATGTTTATTTGGGGGATGTCAGAGCCATGAGCCCTGTCCCTTCAAGCTAGGATGTCTTGCATAGCGTGTTCACCTTGTCGACTCATGAACTAGAAAAGGGCAGAGCTTTGCTGGAAACTACCCGAAGGGCTGCTTGGGGTGGGCCTTTCAGCGCTCAGCACTGTTCTCTTTGTACCACTCTGTGTCCGAGGAGCAGGATATATTTACAATGGGGTTTTAAGCAATTTCCCTACTCCAAGGTCATGACCGGAGTTGCTCTTGAAGCTCTTCTGCTTCCCATTTCACAACTCTTTGCCGCTCCCTCAGACCACTAAGGAATGATGTGTAAATTTCACACGGCTCCCAAGTTTGGGTTGGAAGAGCATCTAAAAATTCAGTTGCTTACCCAGAATTTATCCAACTATTCTTAGTTAGACAACCTCTCATGGTTGGCCCTTCTCTTGAGACCTTCCTGGGCTTCAGCCCAGCCAGAAATACTATACAGACAGCCAATCAGCAAGTACAAAGGCACACATTTTTTTAAACACCAAGACTTTCAAACCTACTCTTTTGAACCTCAGAAATGATTTGGATTGGCTTGTGCCTTCCACAGAGGTCAGAGTTAGTGCTCCATCTTCCCCATGTGCCACATGGTTATTGCTAGAGTCAGAGAAAGATCATGAACTCAGAGGCTGAGTGAGAACAGAGCAGGAGGCCCCTGGGAAGGAAAGACAACACGTCCTCAAGTGGACCATATACTCTGCTAGGTGATTAGTTTTCTATTGCACTGTAAGAAATTACCACACACTTAATCACTTACATCAACACAAAGCTCTTCTCTTACAGGTCTGAGGTCAGAAGCCTGTGATCAAGGTGCCTGCAGGGCTGCCTTCCCTTGGAGAACACCATGGAAAATCAACGGCCTTGTTGCTTCTAGCTTGAGGCACCAGCATTCCTTTGTTGATGGCCTGTCCCTGCATGACTCCAATTTTTTGCTTCCTTTTCATCTCTCCTACCCCTAACTCAAATCCTCCCACTTCCCTCTTCTAAGGATCCCCCGTGATTCCACTGGGCGCACCCAGAAAATCCAGGATGATCTCTCCATCTCTAGAGCCTTTGCATCATGCATGCAAAGTCCCTTTTACCTTGTGATGTGACCATATGCACAGGTTCCAGGGGTTAGAATGTGGATATTTGGGAGGGGGCTAGCCTTCAGCCTACCACAGCTAGTTTCCTCTTAACCAAGCCAATTTGGACACCAAAGCTAGAGCACGAATGCAAACAGCTTCCCCTTTTAGGAAGCAGGACAAGTGCTAAGACCCAGAATCCAGATTCAAACTCATGGCATTGAAGAGGCCCTCGCAGCTGAGCTCTCACTAATGAGGTTGAGGTGTGATGGGGAGAGGCATCTGGACCAGGTGGGGGGACGACTCCTTGGGGCCATGAAAGCGAGGCCCTGGAGGCATGAACCTGACTTGTCACTGACAGGTGCTTGTCAGCACAATATGTAGCTGATGCGTCGCAGGAGAAGCTCAGCCCCAGCAGCCCGGGGATGGCCTGTATCCTGCCTCTTTCTCAACAGCATGTCTGCTTTTCCTCGGCTGCAGCGTGACCCACGCCACCTCCTTGGGCCTCAGTTTCTCCTGGTGGAGCAGAGGCAGGCACGGCCTTCAACCCCACCACAGAGGCATCCCGCAGCAATGAGGAAGACTGCTTGCCGGCCACGTGCAGAGCGTCATACTTAGCATCAAATTATTTCCCTCAAAGAGTCGTTTTTCTTCACCCCTGGTGGCATGCTTCTAGGAAGCAGGGAGCGAAGGGGTTCCTGCAGTGACTAACAAAATAGATTATGGAGACAGCCACTTATCTTATTTGTCATCTCGCCAAAGAAAGGCTGCTCTGATGTTCCAAAAAACGAACCCATCATCTTTATCAGATGAGAAGATTCAGGAGCCACAGCAGAGGCTAAGGGCATAAATCCTTTGTCTTCTCTTCTCTCTTTAATATTACGGGTGAGACAGGCAAAGACAGCAAAGAGAAACCAACCCTTGAGCAATCTGAACCTGGGATGTTGGAATTGGGGGCATCAATTTCCCCACATGCATCCTCATGGTCTCCTAGACCCCATAACCAGTTAACAACAAGGGGTGGCAGGGGGACCAGTTCCAAATATTAGTTCAGACATCTGTTCTCTTTTCTTTCTTTTCTCTTGCACAGAAACTGGTACCTTTCTGGGAGTATTTTTGAACTTGGTTTACCTGGGTTGCTATGACACATCACACTGAAGCTCTTTGAACACCATGCTCTCCCTCATGTGTATGGATGACCAAGACTTTATAAATAAAAAGCCATTTGTATGAATCACGTTATTTGATGAGGAAGAAGACAAAAAGTTGGCAGTTTCTACTCTGCTATGCTTTTCTTCTTTAAAAAGTATATTTTTATACTTCTTAGATGAAGACTTTTTATAGAAGTACTTAAGGATATACTTTTATAAAAGTATCCTTAAATACATCTATAAATACTTACATTCAGAAAACTGAAAATATAGAAACAGAGAAATTCGCCATCCCCAGAGCCCTTCCCCACCCAGCAGGGTGTTAATGTTTGAAACAGTGACCAGTGCAGGTAACTTATTGCAGCCCCCAAGGTGGTGGGCCTGGGGGCCTTGTACAAGCCCTAGGACAAGCTGTCCCCTGAGAGTCACGTGCCACACTCTGAATGCCCCAGTGCTGCAGCAGCGACAGGTTGCCAAGAAGCAGCCGGTGACCCAGATAGCAGCAGACACACTGCAGGAGGGTGCGCTGAGGTGGTCACAGCCCCCAAATGTGCCTGTCCATGGTTCATCCCTTGTTGCTAGGATTGAAACTGAAGCTGGCACAGAGTCCAGCTGCATGGTTCCCCCCCACGGCAGAGACCTGGATCGCAAGAGGTGAGGGCCCTGCCGAACTTGATCACCCTCCTTCTCCCTCCCCAGTCATTTCCAAATTAAAAATTAAAAAGACATCACCGTCTAGGTGGCCTGTGGTGCCGACGTCTCAGCCAGGTAGGGAGCTGAGCCATTTCTCTGAATGCAGAGTCAGGCCATCCCGGTAACTCCACCACCACTGTGACTTGTATTGCTCTGCCTGTGTCCTAGCACAACTCGGGGAGTTGGATTACAAAATGATTTGTGATAATGGGTGTGAAGGAGAGGGTTATTTGACTTCAGGAAACGGAGCTGTGAGTTGGGAATGATATATGAAATGGAACATCCACGGCCAATGCACAGTCGACGCATGAGGTACAACAGGCTGTCCCCGCTGTGCCACGCAGTCTCCTTGCAAGCAGACACACAGACGTTCGGCTCAGTCAGCAGCAGCCGCCCAGAAAACCGCAGCAAGCCCCTAAGTTGCAGATAAAATATAACCAGCTAATAGGCATGCTGTTAATTAGCCAGAGCGAAAGAGAGAAAGCGAGACGGAGAAATGATGGCTTTCCACATGCACAACACTCAACTCTTTCTTCTCCCCTCCCAAGTTCTCCCATCCATTTGCTTCCATAAAGGCCAAAAATAAACACAGCCATTTTTTCACAAATGCTGAAATTGAACTGGTTATCACATTTGAAAGGTGAGGGCTCTCGGGCTTAAAACTAGATGTGAGCTATTTTTGCCTCCTTTATTCCAGCCGGAAAATAAAGGAGAGATTATTACTGAGAGAGAACTTCTTCAGCAGGAAAAAAAAAAAAAAAAAGATATTTTCAAAGATTTTAAAAAACACTTTTGTTAAATGTGAGTCACCTCTCTTAAAATTTCAGAAATACCGTACAATCAGTGTGCAAGTATTTATGGTAACCTGCCAGCTCCCGGTCTTTGTTTTCACCCATCATCTCATGGGCGAGCCTGCCGAATCCTTCTGGATCAGACACCCAGTGCGCTCTAAATGTGGCCTCATTCGAACTGTAGCTCCCACCGTCCAAGATTTTATACTTTTACCAGAAAAGCCAGGACAAGCCCAGTGCAGCAGGCCAGAGTTTATCTGAGCGATGAAGGCAGCCATCCCAGGCACCCAATACATCATAATGATTTAAACCGTCCAAATGGTGCCAAATAATTAGCAGATGAAACTCACGGAGTCCAACTGTATAACTATGAGATTAAATTAGCCATTTATGGATTTCAGAAAGAAAGGAGACTAAAATGTTTTATAGTGTAGTTAAAAAAATCATTGAATGAGTCCCTCATGTTGAACATTTCCTCATGTCAGAAGCAGGGTGGATGACACAGAAATCATAAATCCAATTGATAAGTGTTAAAATCACTTTGGTCTGCCATCTTAGGAGAAATTCAATAAAGCCGAAAGAAGGACTTCTGCAGACACAAGTCTAGCTCCAGTTACCCACAGACATTTACACAGCTCATCAGAAGGGGCACCTGTGTCCCCATATTAAGTATATTTGGTTCTTCAGTAATTGGTTACTTTTAAAAAGCTTGCTTTACCTACAGCTAACATTATGGATAGCAGTTACGCAGATATTATATGCACATATGAAGCTTTGTACATCTGTGGGTTACACATCAGTGTCTGCCCTGTACCATTCGATACCCTCACAGTAGCATTTTAATTTTAAACAAAACAAAAAAAAATGGGGCTCTGAGGGCTCTTTCTTCTTCCTGTAAATGTTGGGCAGTGCTTTCTCGGTGTTACTGATAACATGTGACTCGGCTAGTATTTCCTAAATGGCAAGCGAGGCGTGTTGTGCTAATAAAAATCGTGGCCTGGTTTTTAAAACCGGTCGCCCAAGAGGACGGCCCCGAAGACACTCACTGGTCGTGCATCATTGTGTCTGGAATGACAAGGGTTTGTGTTTGCTCATTGAAGGAAAAAGAGGAAAAATTTGCTCCAGTTATATGTCAGCTTTTTAAATGGCAGCCTTCGATATAAAACCAAGCCAGATTTCAAACCTGGATCTCCCTCCCAGGTGGGCTGTAAGGCTCCGCATATCAGGAGAGGTGGGCTAAGGTACAGCACCACCTCGACCATGGTCCTCAGAAGCCAGGAGCCTTTCTCCCTCGCAGAGGGGAAGGAACAAGTCTTTCCCCAGCCCAAGAACCTCGCCAGTTGCTTTTATCAGAAGCTCGCTGTTTTCCCTGGGAAGATGTGTGCAAATGCAGGCTGACAGGTAGAAGGATGTGCCCATTATCATCAGCCACGTCCACATGGCTTTGCGACGTGTCCCCATTTAGTGGCTCAGACTCCATGGCCGCTCGCGTTTGCTAACACTTTTCCTTTGCTTGTCCCTTTGCACCATCCAAATTAAGTGTTTCTGCTTTTGTGGTTTGTTTGTTTTAATCAGCACAGAGAATTTTTGAGGAGAAGGAATACCAAAGCACAGGCTCTTCTACCACATCTTTTCCCTGGCCTCCTGGAGTGTCTAACTCTGCTCGCGACTCTGGCATCACAGATGACTGAGCCTGGGGCAAAACCAGAGAGAGAGGGGACATGCGCTGCATTCAACTGACAAACAGAAACAAACACCTTTCCAGCAGGTTCTACATAATCACCCAACTAAACTAGGGAGAAGGTATGTTTGATGTAAATTCCAGGCAGCTGTGCCCTGTATTTTCTTGTGGAAATAACACCATTTGCTAAAGACGTCTAGCACTGGGATCTCGGCAGCATCACAATTTCCTTTCTTGTTTACTAAAAAGCCCAGATTTTGGCTTTTGTGTCACACCTAAGCATATTGGCTGGCCCCGCATGCCGCGTGCAATTCCCGGTTCTGCGGGGCGAGCACAGCTGCACTCTCCCAGGACATACCTGGGCCCCCGCACTGTGAAGAAAGCCATTTCACGGTGCCAGCTATTCGCACTCCAGTGCCACTTGGACTGGCAGAGACTGAGAACTTTGTGCAATCGCGGTGGAGTGGGTGAAAATGAATCAGATATGAAAATGTCTGAAGCAATAAATTAACACACAGCAGGGGGGGTGATAGCTTAATCCTGCCTCATCCAAACTCTACCTGACACCCATTATTGTTCCAGGAGGTGGGACTCGGTGACGGAACCGGAGCGAAAATGAACATTCCCCAAAGAGTTCGAGCTTTGCAATAGGTATGTAATGTGATTCTGTGAAGGAACCCACGTCACTCTGACAGTATTTGTGTGTTGAAGTCCGGGTAACCTGCCAGCGACATCTCTCATCTCGGCTTTATTTAATGCAAAGGGAATGCCTTTGACATTTAGAAAAACTATTGAAAATGCAGATAGTTGATGAAGCTTATCAATGTGTTTTTTTACTATAAAAGAAATAAATCTGCAGGTCTTTCTTTCTCTAAAGGTGGATGTCAGCAGTTTTGACAATAGCATTTGATGAAATAAAAAAATCAAATCCTCCGAACATTTTGCCCTGTCTTCTGTACCAGGTACCTGAGACTAACACATATTTCACTCTGCTAAGAATTCTTTAATTTTTGTTTATTCTTTGAAACATGACTGATCAAAGTCTGAATTCTTTTCCTTGGACAAACAGTTGTGAGAGATACTTAGAATGCACACCCTCCAAAATGAATCTGGGAACATATTCACATTCAATTGCTCTAACCAACATTTCTTTTCTTGATATTTTGCTTGGAATATTGTATGTTCAAGGTCTTCGGAGGTAAGATTCTAAAGTGCACATTACTATATTTTAAATCAATAAATTGTTTCTGGAGTCACACAGTACACAAACCCAGTCCTTCAACACTTTTAAAGGAAAAGCAAGTTTGAAGAATAACATTCCTTTCTCCCTATAAGGTTGAGAACAATACATTTTTTATAAACAGTCCATTTTTATTGTTTGTGAGGAATTTCCAGGCTAAACAATGAATCTTATGGTTTGATTTTCCTTTTCAAATATATGATTATCCCTTCAAATAAATACTGCACAGTTTTAACTATAAAATAAATGCATAGCATCTTTAACGAGAGGAGATGGTATTCTGTTACTTTAACTTTCTGTTTCTAAAAACTACATAACCATATTTATATTAAGTATGGTACTTCTGGGAATGTTGGTGGATTAAGCAGAATTACAAGAAGCTAATAAATTATGTCATCTCTCATTTTAACCACCCTAGAAAATGAATTTCTATGGTCTTATTTTTGCCATATTTTTTATTTGCTTAGTTTTTTATCAGTAATTTCAAAAATGCTCACTGCTTTTGCCCAAAATTTTTAAATGCTCATTGTAGCAACTATAACTTAGCTAGTTTAAAGTCAGATAATTAAACACACAAAGATAGACCCGTTTTTTGCATTTATCCTTTGGAGACTGGAATTTTAGCACAGCTAAAGCTATGCAAATTGGATGTAGTTGTCTGTAGATTTCTTGCTGCATATTAAGCCACTTTCTCTCAATTCACCCCTGCTGGGGGGAATTTCAAGAATAAAATTGTATATTGAGACATGATACCTAGAACAGCTTCTGCCCCGGGAAGGTTTAACAACAACAAGAAAAAAGTGTGGAGGGCAAGAAGGAGACTATATTTAATAAAACCATATAGTTCATCAATGGAGCCAGATTAGTCAGAGAGGAGATCAAATCTCCCTGCCATGAATCAAAGCACAAAACAACACATATTTCATCAAGGAGAAGAAAATGAACACTGCTGATTCCAACCAACAGAGCTTTTCAAGAGGTTTTACTACTTAAAAGTTTGTAATATTTCATGGGTTACAATTTACTTCCTCAAAGATAGTTTAGAAGACTGCATGTTTACTGCACAAGGGTTTTTTGTTGTTGTTGTTTTAATGTCTTGAATTAACAAAAGCAGATACAGTGTTGCTATTGGGGCTCCTGGATTATCTTAAAGGAAGGAAAAAGAGGTGGCATTTGTTATCTCCAGTGCCTTCTACTGCCCACGTGGAGGCCGGAAATAACTCCCGCACCTGGTGGACCCTGCTGACAGGTGCCAGGGACTGTGCTCTGGGTCCTCTGCTGCTCAGCAAAGAGTTGACTCTGTGTGTGTGTGTGTGTGTGTGTGTTCACGTGTGCAAGTGTGTGTAGTGTTCATGTATGCAAGTGTATATGTTTGTGTGTGCATGTGTGCATGTGCACTGTGTGTTCATGTGTGCAAGTGTGTGTAGTGTTCATGCATGCAAGTGTGTTTTTGTGTGCATGTATGCATGTGCACACGTGTCTGTTCACGTGTGCATGTATGTGCACGTGTGTGAGTGTGTGTCCCTCATGTATCTTTCTTCTGCTCCCCAGTCTCTGTCTTTGCTTCTCAGAGGCAATTTGGGTCCCAGTTCCGAGGCCATTTACCCGTTTCCCTGTTCCTCCACCCTCTGTCCACTGGTAAATACGTTGTGCACTGCTACTTCTAAGGATGCTCCATATAAAAATGAAGCGAGTTTCGTTCTGGCTTGATAAAAGCTTTCTACACACACAAACACACACACACACACACACACACACAGAGTCTTGACTAATTTGCTATCAAAAACTGACCAAATTGACCAAGTCACTTAAACTTAAGTCAACACGAAACCTACATACAGCAAACCAAGCAGATTTTGTCCAGTGGCCAGGCCCTTTGGCATGAATATGTATGGCCTTTGCTTTTCCACCGTTTCCAGACTTTTCTTAGTGTTGCCTGTCTTGAGGCTTCTCCCAGGCCCAGCATCCCTCTCGCATCTCCCACCTCTCCCACCTTCCCGAGTCCGCTGTGTGATGGGTCTCTGCCGACGCCCCCCACCCACTCCCCCAAGAACAGCACTTCTCCCCCACCGTTCTCCGAGAGAAACTCAGATGTGTCATCCTGGAACCTCATTTCCAGTGATTGAAATGAGCTCCGTGCCACGTGGGAAATGTGTGGCTGTGGAATCTTTCTGAATACATTTCACGACATTGATTTTAAAGACTCTACCACTGTTTTCCTTTGGATTGTATGATTATCATCCTCATTTAAAGGCCCCAGAACTCACATTGTAAAAATCAACTGACTGTTTCTGACTTGCTGATTTTCCATGAAAATCAGGAAACACTCCAATATATTGGGGAGAAAATGTGTGAATGTGATGTGAATGAAAACGTGCCACTTCAATGGGCTGTGAAAAGTTCCCCACTTATGTCTGTTTAGAGCCCAATTCTCCCCTTAACTTAGGCTCAAAATTCCCCCTGTTGATGTTATACCCCAGACAAATGCAATTCCATGACTCTTTCAGTAAAGAGTGTTGGCATGTTCTTAACATATAGCATCATATAAATGCACTTTATGACGTCCTATCCAAAGGGGTTTACCACCTGGAGGAAATACTGAACGATTAAGAAGAAAAACCAAAAAGATGATATTTTTACTTTTCATGGTTAATTTACTTAAACCTCTTTGTCTTTAAAAATCTAAAAAAAAAATTTGGTCTCATCATTAGCAATAGGAGCCGCCTGGCCCCAGAGTGGCCCACACGGAAGATAATGACCTAGCCAGTTAATAAGGCCTCATGTTCCCACTTTCTGTGTGTAACTCACTTAAAGACAATAGATTCTCTAAACAGAAGGCATGGGCCTGGAGGAGGCTGGCTCGTATTTGCGTGCAAAACACTAAACTCCATTCCTGGTTCATGGTCCTTGCAGAATATCCTGGGAGATGTGAACTTACCAAGGTGTATGCCAGATTTTGTGTTTCTGAAATGAAATTCCATTCTTTCCAAGCATTTTGATCAGAAAAAGACTGAGTGGAAGTGTAAAAGGAAAAACAAACAAAAAAAACGAAGGCTGAGACTGAAAAATCTATTCCCGTCAAAGGTTGTGAACTGTATCACCACAAACTTCTGGTTTTATTTCCCTTAAAACTGCAACCACGGTCTCCGTGCCGGGTGCTCCATACCGGAAGCAGCGCCCTGGAGATGCAGATGGACTCCGTGTCTAAGGCCAGGGAGTTGGTAAACAAGGGGTTCACAGGCTGCGGGGAGCAGGGTGACTCTCCACAGACAGCAAGCATATTACAGCATTCCTTATATGGCACTTGCTCTCCAAATTTCCTCTACACTTTGTTTACTATATATTCCAATAGTGTAATATTAAACAAAAACAGTGTGTCCTACGCCAGGATGATTGATGACCGCACCGTCACAAGGTCACCTCTTAGGGACAGGCTGGGTGCAGGAGGGGCTGTCTGCCTCCTACAGTTAACACTATATCCGCATTGTATGAATGTCACCAGCAATCCAGTGATTTATTGCTTGGAAGGCTCTGTTCAATTTTTTCTGCCTGACCAAATTGCACATTTTCTAGAAAAAGAAGTAAAAATATTTCAGCACATGGATTGCCTCAACTCCTCATTTTCCCCTCTAGGTTACACGTGCATTTGCAGGGATCCTGGTGATCTGAACCTTCTCTTCTCCTTCTTCTTTTTTCCCCTCTGCTAGATATTTGGCAAAAATGATTATTACACTAATGAAAAGGTGCAGCAGGAGATTAAGGGCTTTTTAATCAGATTTTGGTAACATCTGTGGGCCATGAGTAAGGGCAGCTGTATGCTCTGTTTCTTAATTTTAGCTAGATTTACTTTGGATATAAAATTGTTAGCCTCGGGGAAAATTGAATGGGGGTTGGGGAGGGGCGATACTCTTACAGAACACGACATAACCAAAACTGTTTCAAAACAGGGAGAGATAAACCTCTTTCGCTCTAGAGGGTATTTTTTTCCTTTCCTAGAAAAGATATACAATGAAACTAAAGAAGCGTGGTTATAAAAAATATTCATCCAAATTGAACAAAAATATCTTTCGTACACAGGAGCACATCATCTACACTACGATAATGGAGGTATTCACCCACAATTTATTCACACTTTTTAAGGGTTTTTTTTTTCTCTCCATCTAAGCCACCACTTAAATAACTTGCATTAGCCTACAATATGCAACTTGCATTATGCAAATATAGATGAAACAGACAGAATATGTGGTCTAGTATAGACGCCAATATATTTTAAAGTGAATTTGCTTTTTTACTTTCGACTGTATATTTGTCCTTTCTGTAGGAGCTATTTAGGCATCAAACACTTAGCACAGTAATTTATATAAAAACTCTCTCCGGTTTGTATCGTGATCATGGATTATTTACTTGGAATTCTCAACCATCAGAAATGGAAATTCTGAGTAGTCTGAACAAGGAAAATAGACAAAATGTAAACTTTTTTGAAATTTTTCTCAAATTCAATAGAGCACTGCAATGTCCCTGTGAACATGACCCTTTGTGTATGTTGGCTGTGAGTTTTGTTTAATTTCATGTAGCAGGCAAAAGAGGTATCGTAAGAGAGAAAATAGGAAAATGTAAAAGAAAGTAAGTTTTTCAGGGCCAAAAGGAAAATTCCCACCAGAATTTTAATGTAATACAGGATTCTAGTGTGGTGTCCTCCTTCACTGTTTCTTATTAGCCAGTAAGTTTTAAAAAATCCTAGTGACTAGTCAAAAGTAATCTTGTAAGACATTCTGCAATCAGCTAATACTTACATACTAAAATTAATATTTGGTCTGTCATCTTTTACAGCTATTTCTTCTCTATGAGCAGGAACGACGCCCAGAAACTCATTGCAGCACAACAATGGTGAGTAAGAAAAGCCCTGGATCTCCCAGGATGCCCACAAGGCTTTGACAGAAATTGGGCCAGAAGTCTCGTGGGAAATGGCCTCGTAGCTGTGTTTTTGGGCAGAAGATAGGCCTTACTCTTTAGATAACGATCAGAAATTATTTTACTAGATCTGCATTATGTCAAAAGGTTCAAACTCTTCTGTGCAGGGGACTCCATAAAGGACAGAATCAATCATTGCTGCAAAAGTAGACAAACCAAATATAGGCATGGTGCATTCTTGCAAACCAGGCGCTGGGAACCGCAACCCGTCGGGTTTGCATGTAGGTGACAGAGCACTGACTTTTGTATGGACTCCTCATTTTCCTTCTGGGGACTCAACTCTGTAGGTTTCCCCCAGAGGGGATTGGATCCACCCCCAAGACCTAGAAAAAGAGGGAGAGATAGAAAAAGAGAAAAAGAAAGGAGGGAAGAAATAGAGTTTTCAAATGGAGAAGACCTTGTAAAACATTCAAAAAACAAAACATGCTAGAAAATGCTCAAAAATGAAAGTGACAATCGTGTGCATGTTCTTAAGACCATTTGCCCATCTCAGCTGTAGAAGACTATCAGTTATGATAGCATAAGATTGTTACAGAATGCGGTATTTTGGTGCCTGTCACTCTGTGCAAGATACCTCTCCTGAAATCATGATTCATACAGGGCTTTCAACTCAGCAAGGAAAGTCGCTTCGGCCCTTCCCGCTGTAGCTCGGCTCTGATTATGGACAGCTGTTCTCGAGGGCTGGTTCGGGGTGTGTCCATGACCCATCCCTTTTGGGGACACGTTTTCCTTACCTCTTGTGAGCTTCGATTGCTTTTCCCTGACCCTTTAGATTCAAATTGTATACAGGTTTCCCTTTATTGATTCCAACTACTAAAAAACAAAAACAAAACTTTTAGCTAGCACGGGGCTCACACCTGTAATCCCAGCACTTTGGGAGGCCTAGGAGAGAGAATTGCTTGAGTCAGGAGTTCAAGACCAGTCTGGGTCACATAGGAAGATCCCATCTCTACAAAAACCCTTTTAAAAAAATTCTCCAGGTGTGGTGGCACACTCTTATGGTCCCAGCTACTTGGTTAGTTGAGGTAGAAGGATGTGTGAGACCAGGAGGTTGAGGCTGCAGTGAGCCAGGATCGCATCAGCACCACTGTGCTCCAGTCTGGTGACAGAGTGAGACCCTGTCAAAATAATAAAATAAAATAAATAATAAAATTTTTTTGTTTTTGAAGTATTTTCAAAAGTCCCATATTCTTGGGACCGGCATTTGGATGAACTGCCTGCTGTGCATTACTATTCAAGGCTTTCTGGTTTCTCATTAGTAGAGTCCAACCAGAGAGCTGTCTTTCAAGAAAGATTCCTGGGTTCATCACCAAGCATCTCAGAGAAATCCAGGGTGAGTCTAAAGAGAAGCGCCTCTGCAGCCAGGAAGGAGGGTGGCAGATGAGACTCCTTTTTCCGCTTGGTAGACACTTTTTTGTTCTCTTACCTTTTGGTGAAAGAGAAAGTCACAAACCTCATCCAGTGAAGCTCTCATCTCTCTGCCGTGGATTCACCTCTAGTGGTGATTAAATGATGTGCCTCATTCTGTCTCTACCAGGGTGGAAATCCGTGACTTTCTAATTTGTTCCTACTTCCCTTTGAACTCACATCCCAATTAGTGGCACTTCAGTGGCAGTCAGGGGACAGCACACAGTGAAAGAAACCCAGAGAAGCTGACAGAGCAGAGTGGGCTTGTGCGCTGGGGTTGTGCAGTGCGCTAGGGATGCAGAGCCTTCCCAGGGCAACACGCCTGCTCACAGTGGGTGTTATAGGCATGTCTGAGTTCTGTCTGTGGATTTAAATGTATACATCTATTTGTTTCCTCTTAAAGGCCCCAGGCCACATGTACTAACAATTCAGATTGTGTTAAGGAAAAAGAAGCCCTTCTCACTACACACACACACACACACACACGCACATGCACATGCACACGCTTACACGCAATGCAAATACAAAGCAAGAAAGCCAACAACATCCTAAACATGCCACAAGGGCACAAAAGGGCTATATTTCTCCTCACCAAGAAAGACCACTCTGTCTGCTCCCCGAAGATGGGGACTCCAGGTTTTTTCTCAGGGCCACAAAAAAAGGACCATTCCATCCAAAAGGCAGCATTTCCGAGCCTGCACAAGACTTCCAAATGTTCCCAGGAGCTCTCTCTCTCTCCACCTGTGAATGGCTAGGTGGCATTGCCGGCTGCTTCTTTCATTTCCCCTCTGCTTTGAACACAGAAACGAGTGGGGTTTTTCCTTGTCAATGTCTCCCAGAAGTAGTAGTCCCTACCCCAATGTGTACGGGAGCACGGGATCATAGGTGGATACCGATTGGTCGTTGCTGGGACACCATTCCTAGAAGTCTCTGGCAGTGTGTCTAAGAATAATGTCACTACATTGCAGACCCTACAGGTGCCTGTGGGCAAGATGGGTATTTTGGGATCTCAGATGGCATGGGTAATTCTGGGACTTCTTCTCACAGGAGACAGGGAACTGCCATGGTAATGTTGATTTCCACCCTTTATGAAGACATGACAGAGAAGCACTGCTAATTTAACAAACATGAGTTGAACAAGACAACAGCCATAAATTGTGAGATAATTTAAAATAATAAAAGATATCCGAAAGAAATGAATCACAATACAGAAACATAAAACCCTGTTTAAATAATTTGGGGGTATATTCCAGCAGCCAGGTGCTAAGTAATCATTTAATTCCTCATTTCCATGGAATTCTTTAAGGTTTCTCATTGGGAAATGATTTTCTTTTTAAAATCACAGCTTAAATAATTTAAATGAAAACATGTCGAAGGATGCTATGTGACAAAATTTCTGTAGTTTCCCAACCACATTTTGGAGGAATGTTTTCAAAAATTACCTGGGCACTCTATAAAACGTTAACACTTTTTTAATTACAAGGTTTATGTTACTTGGTGAAATTTTAATGTAATGAAACATTCAGCTGGACCTTGTGCTGGATGTAAAATAAAATTATTCATTGAAAATCAGACCACAGGCCACCTACTGTTTTTTTTAACAAATGGTTGAACTATCACGGGGTTACAGAACTTAACATGTAAATTGCAGTAGAACTTATAATTTCTGAATCAAATCCCCAAAGACTGCCATTTAAGTCAAATATATGAGTGAAATTTTGCTTCTGTGCCATAATAATGCAATGAAATGGTCAAAAATCTGCACATAGCTAGAGTAATTATTAACCCAATAATAATGTATTTTTAGTTATTTAATCAAAGGTATAAAAATTATTAATGTCAAGTTCTTCTTATAAAAATGAAGTTTTAACCACCAGCATTTAATTTCAAGGGTGACAATGCTAAATCTAACCCATTAGGGGAATTTCTCACAAAGCCAAGTAGTACAAGTGAGAGAAAGATTGCGGCTCACATTTCAAGTCATTACTAGGAAATAGCAGAAAATGACTATTTTTCTCCAAAATGGTCTTGAGCTAATTTTAAACATTAACTGAAATTGATCAATCTTCCATAAACTCAACTTGATCTATGGGCTAAGACAGAAACCATGAAGCAAATCCCATGGAAATCACATCCCTCATAGGTAAACATCAGTAAGAAGTGTGGGGGCTGAATATTACTGCTGCACACTGCCCAAATCCTACTGTTTTCTATTTTGTGCTGCAGGGAAATCTGAAAGGTGACTTCATGTCACTTGGTAACAGTAATAGAATTTTTCCCTTTTGCTTCCTCCCCTGAATGTTAAAACCTATTGGTGATACAGAAATTTCCATTTTCGTATCAGATCTGCTTAGGAGGTTGGGTTGCCCAAAAGCTGTTCAGTTGATGTCCCCCTTATGGCCCCTCTATGTCTCCATGGATTTCCCTCAGACAAAGGTCTTGCCTTCCACTGATGACATAGAAATCTCCACTTGTGACCTTCTGGCTGCCTATACCCCAAGACATCAGGAGGTAACATTTTATTTTTGCAGCTATTGGGCGTAAATGTATTCTACTTCACCCTGTCTCCCCCATGTCGGGAGGTCAATAGGACCAGCAGAAATTCACCTCTGGCATTGTGGGGAAAACGAAATTTGTTCCATAACTACTGGAAGAGCAGAATCCACTGAAAATAAAGGACAATCTCCAAAGTTTCCACTCCCAAATGATGCCACTTCTTTCCCTATTCCACTTATTCACTCACCCCCCCTCCCCACCAAAAAAAGTGGCAGGACGAAGTTGCCTTTTATTTTGCACCTGCTTTCTGAAAAATGTCTAACTGGGCAGAGAAATGGGCAGAAGAAGAGAGAAGAATTCCAGGAAAGGACCTTATTAAACCAGCAACAGGACATCAGCAGCTAAACATTCAAAGATAGGCCTGGCACGGTGGCTGACTCCTGTTATCCCAGCACTTTGGGAGGCCCAGGCAGGTGGATCACTTCAGGTAAGGAGTTCAAGACCAGCCTGGCCGACATGGTGAAATCCCGTCTCTACTAAAAATACAAAAATTGTCCGGGTGTGCTGGCAGTCGTCTGTAATCTCAGCTACTTGGAAGGCTGAGGCAGGAGAATTGATTGAACCCCAGAGGCGGAGGTTGCAGTGAGCCGAGACCGTGCCATTGCACTCCAGCCTGGGCAACAAGAACGAAACTCCATCCCAAAAAAGTAAATGAATATAAACAAATAAATATTCCAAAGCCATTCATAGCCCAGAGTTAAAAGGATTACAGACAAAACCTTTGTAAAAATAGCAACAGTCACCAACGCGTAAGGACAAACACCCTTCCTTAAAGCCCCGAAGCTCTCAGGGGCCTGACCTGGCCTGCGCAGCCCCTCCTGCCACTGAGCACCCAGCCTAAGGGCAGTGCCACTGCCAGGTCTGCTGCTCCCAAGTCTTGGTATGAATGTCGCTGGGTGGGCTTATCAGCATTCTCCTATTTTGCCCGAGAACCTGCACCGCCAAAAAGTCGATGCTGGACCTCTCCCATCGTAGTCCTGCCTCCCTGGCCCGGTGTGACTCTTCAGCGGCCCCTGAATCCTCCCGCCACCACCCTCTCATGGTTGTTTAAGGTGATCGGTCCAGCTCTGTGCCGCCACCTGTCTTTTCAATCCAGTGCCAACTACACTATGGAAAACTGTCAGTCCTGCGCCTTTCCCGTCCACGCTGAGTCTCATTAACACCTCTCTTTCCTCTGGCTATTTGCCACTGAGACTTAAGGAGACTGTTGTTCCCAAACACACACAAGAAAACATGTGAAAATGCAGTTGTGGGTCTGTCTGATTTAAACGCAAAAACACTGAGTAATTCTGAGTTAAAATAACTCCTAGCAAACTTTAAAGCAACTGTTAGCCTAGTCGTTTCCATTCAAACCAAAATTTTGCCTGCAACCTGGAGCTCTCAGTGAATCACCTAATCAATGCATTTTAAAACATGTTCCCACAATGACCAATATTTATGAATTTCTAATCTACCAGAGGGACATAGGTCTAGAACAGGAAAAGTACTTTCAGATATAATAAATGGCAGCTGAGAGTATAACATGTGTGTTGTATTCAGAACAATGTATTTTCCCTTGAAAGGGTCTGATAGATGGATAGAGACTCCTCTGTGCCCTCCTGAACACCCACTTCTTCCTTCTGTTTCAAGAGGAACTTCAGGCATTTTTTTAAATCAGGTGCCGAAATATCTCTTAGAAAATCCATCCTAAGGGGTAACCACATCTGAGCACCCACTCGGAGAAGGGAAATCAACGGGTCTGACATTTCACCATCAACACGGTGGACACCCTGGATTCCCAGAAATGTTTAGTGGGATCCCAGTTCTAATCTCCGACTGTCACAGGAAGTCATCAACCAGTCAGGTCCCTAAAGTAGCAATATCCTCACCGTGATCTTGGGATTCCTGAGGCTGCAGATGTCCAGATGGCTTAGACTTTTCATTTGCTACTTGTCTGTAGACCAAGACTGAGGCCATCTTGGCTTTTTCCACACTTTCTTCATGTCCACATGTCTCAGGGAAAAGGATGGAATGCAGACTGGGAAACACCCATCACAGCGTTGGGCTTACCTGGCATCTGGGTCACTCAGACTGGGCATGGAAGTGGTGGAAGCCTGGGCCAGTGGGGCCACTCACTGGCTGGATCCACACATCTTGATTGGATCCCTGTGCACCCAGGAGTGATAACCAGTCAGCTCACGAATCAAGGAAGAACAGTGGTTCCTTGTCCTCAGCGTCCCCTGTGCCCGTGCATACAGACTCTACGGGCAACCACATTCTCCTGGAATCCCTCCTTGACTTTCTTTCTTTCTCACTAGACTCTGAGTCACCTGCCAGTTGTATGATACCTTCAGAGCCTCGCACACAGCATGGCACACACATAATTGAGTGACTGCTGCTTCTGAGGGACCACACTTGTTTAAGATGGATGTATTCACAGGGATAATTCACTAGTGCTGTGGGCACGTGTTATGGACCAGAAGAGTCGGGGGGAACACAAGAGGGAAACTGAGGCTGGGCCTGAGGAGCTCATGGGAGAGCATCTGATGCTACATCTGGGGGAGCACCCAAGTGCACACCCCACTTATCCATTCATCCCCCCAAAATGACAAGACTAAGTTGCCTTTTATTTTACAACTGCTTTCTGAAAAAATGTGTAACTCGGCAGGGAAATGGGCAGAAGAAGAGAAGAAAATGGCAGGAAATAACCTGAAAAAACTAGCAACAGAACATCGGCATCTAAATATTCAAAGCCATTCACAGCCCAGACTTAAAAGGATTCAAGACATCAACTTTGTAAAAATAGTGACAGTCACCAGTGCATACAGGCAAACATCCTCCATTAAAGCCCCAGATGCTCCCGGCTCCTGACCTGGCTCATGCATCCCCTCCCACGGAACACCCCAGCCTAAGCACAGTGCCACTGCCAGGGGCTTTACTGTCTATCACAGAGTTTTTTGTGCTGTATTTTCAGGAATTTCCTAAGTAGGTGCTGGTATTATAATGATGTCCACTTTGATTGCTTCCCATGGCAGGCACCAGTTGATGTGGGAGTGATGAGGAACTCTGAGCACCAGGCTGAGGCCTCCACAGTGAAAGAGAAAATGAGCCCAGCTTGGTGTGTCCACCTCGGTCTCTGCCCCACTCCAGGACAGACACACTTTGCAAGACCAGCCCTGACAGTCACATGTAGGGAGCGCCTAGTGTACAACTTGATTTGGTCCCTTGGTTAGAAAGCCTGAGGCTCACAGTGGGAGGCTCACCTGGCAGCCCCTGACCCATGCCTCAGCACCTGTGTGAGAAAGTCTTTTGGCCATTCTAGATTGCAAACCAAAAATAAAATGGAAGCCCCCCTCGCCACTCCAACCTTCTAAATGGACTCCCTGCTCAGCCAAGGTACTGGAAAGTTAACGGAAAGACTGGTTCAGGCAATGACAGGAAGGTGGCATCTGACATACCTTGCTGTGCCTTCCTCCCTTTTGGATTTCAAGAAAAGCCTGGCCAGCATGTAACATCAACTCAGAGCTGTTTCTGATAAGAAACACTTACCACCTGTTCTCTCTGAAGCCTGCTACCTGGAGGGTTCATTTGCATGTTGAAACTTTGGGACAACCTGACATTCCTTTCTACTGATAACAACTCTTTCAACCAATTGCCAATCAGGACATTTTAAAATTTCCTTGTAACTTGGAAGTCCCCATGCTTTGAGGTATCCTGCCTTTCTGGACCGGTCTTAGATGTATTTGATTGAAGGCTACTGCCTCCCTAAAATGTATAAAACCAAGCTGCACCCGGACCACCTTGGGCATGTGTTCTCAGGACCTCCTGAGGGCTGTGTCAAGGGCCATGTCACTCATATTTGGATCAAAATTAATCTCTTCAAATATTGTATGGAGTTTTACTCTTTTCATCAACAGATTGAATACTTTTTGCCCTTGATTTTTCTGTATTTTTGTGGCACATAACTGAGTTTGGAAATGCTATCACTAACCCCAAGTGAATCAGAACACACTGAGGGGAAACAGTTTTTAAAATGTGACTGTTATGGATGGAATGTTTGCATCCCCCGCAAATTCATATGTTGGAGCCTCAACTCTCCATGTGATGGTATTTGGAGATGGGGCCTGTGGCAGGTGATTAGGGTTAGATGTGGCCATAATGGTGGGGTCCTCATGACAAAATTATTGTCCTTATAAGAGACATGAGAGCTCCCTCTCTCTGTCTCTGTCTCTCTCAGTCTCTCATTCTCTCTCCTTCTCTCTCTTCTCTCTCTCCCTCCCATCTCTCTCTCCATCTCTCCCTGTCTCTCTGCCAGATGAGGGCATAGCAAGAAGGCAGCCACCTGCAAGCCAGGAACAGAGCCCTCCCCAACCCTGCTGGAACCCTGAGCTTGAACCTGCAGCCCCCAGAACTGTAAGACAATAAATGTCTGTTGTCTAAGCCTCCAGTCTATGGTATTTCATTACAGAGGCTCGAGCTGACTAAGGCAAGGACTCTATAAAAGAGAATTCAGGGAGCCCAAAAAGCATAATCACCAATTATTTTTACTTGAAATTGGATAAAGCAAAAATGACTTCATGAGAGAGGAAAAGGGGGAAGAGAGGACGAAGAAAGAATATGGAAAGCAAAACAGTGTGTGTGAAAAAATTTTCTTTGAAGCATTCAGCTTGGATGCTGAATACCCACCTTCAATCCAGGTTGGATCTTTAGAGCCACCTTATACACTCCTAAAATATTTCTGTGTAATTGAAACACTTTCATAAATGCCCGAATGAATGGCATGGTTATAATAAGCATCTTTTCTGGGCTAGATTACACCATCGTACCAAGTTAGAGTCCTAATTATCAGGTGTTCTTGGGAACAACCGGCTGAGCACACTTGTACTAAAATATATTTAATTTGGTTTTATATAGCACCTTTTAGTACACCCTGTGCCTTACTTCAAACTGCTTTAATGAGTAATGAATTAGATACTTGCAGGACAGTGACGCCTCAAACAAATGGAGGAGACATTAAAGGCTCAGCAATAGCTCAAATTGGAAAACCAGGGCCTGTGCAGAAGCTTAGCTCCTATTCTCTGCAGGCAGGGCCATACTGCCATGCCTTACCACACGACTGGACAATGCACATGGTGGCCGAGGCAGGGGAGCCTGGAGGAGCAGCACGGGGATAGCAGCATGCTCTGTGATTGTGTAGGTGCTAGGGTGGCAGGAGGCTGTGTGCAGCTGGCAGGCAGAGTGGGTACCTGGAGAGGACAGAGCTGCCTGCAGCCATCTCTCAGTCAGCAGGCAGCAGCAAGGAGCCAGCAATCAGCCATCACGTTTCCCCAGCAGCAGGCTGGTTGAGCATGACATTAGGGAATTTGATTAGAAGCAATTTTAGAAAATCAAGGCCGAGTGCAGTGGCTCACACCTATCATCCAGTACTTTGGGAGGCCAAGGTGGGTGGATCAGGAGGTCAGGAGTTCGAGAATACCCTGACCAAGATGGTGAGATCCTGTCTCTATTAAAAATACAAAAATTAGCCAAGCACGGTGACAGGCATCTGTAAAACCAGCTACTCAGGAGACTGAAGCAGGAGAATCGCTTGAACCCAGGAGGTAGAGGTTGCAGTGAGCCAAGATCATACCCCTGTACTCTAGTCTGAGTGAAAGAGCAAGATTCCATCTAAAATAAAAAAAAAGAAAGAAAGAAAATCCAGGCAAGAAGAGACTAGGACTCAGAGTCCTGTCCCCAAGCTCAGGTAGGTCCCTGAGAGTACCTCAGAGCCTGAGTTTATGTACGTTTAGTGTGATCATTTGTCCCAGTTTGCAAGGTGCAGAGGGGTTCCCTGGGACATGTGCCATCCTACAGAATATTCAGTGCTAAGCTGGGAAAGTCCTGTGCAAACAGGGGCCAGTTGGCCACTCCACCAATTCTAGAGTGGCATTTCTCAAAGGCTGATGCTCAGACCATCTGCATCTGCTCATTAAAAACCTACATGCCTGTGCCTTCACCTGAGATCTTCTGATTCCTAATTGCATGTGTGAAGGATCCAATAGTTTGCATTAAGCCAGTGCTTTGGTGGACTCATATATGCAAACTACTTCCTAGCACTATCTTCCTAGAAGAGCTAAAAGCAGCAGCAAGCATTTTATCAAGAAGTTAATGCTGAATTTTCCCTGAGGAGAGGCAGATTCTCAGGCCAGACATTGCTGAACACTGTCAATGGCATAAAATGGTCCTAACCAGCAAGGACAGGAGGGATAGGGGGGTGGAGAACTGGGCCCATCTTGATTACCTATGATGCCTAAATGGGCTAAATATCACATTGTGTCTTTCTCAAGTATGGATAGGGCAAAGCTACCCTAAGATAAAGCAAATAGGCAATTCTCCTCTATTTCCAGCATCTTGTGAAGCCCTCGGAGAGTGAGGGGGAGTTCTGCAAAGGAGAAGGGGCAGAGTCCAGTGCATCCTGCCCAGATGACCTCCCAGGGATGAGAGGCTCCATCAGAGAATGATCACTTGGAAAGAATTAAACTAACTTTTGCTGACTTCTTCCTGGGCAAGAAACTGTCATCTTTATCACTATCAAAACTTGCTACCACTACCCAATTAGGTAGATAATACTGGGTCCAGTATTAAAATATGATGACTGAAGCTAGGAAAAGTGACTTGCTCAAGGTCACATGGCAAATAATAAATAAAGCCAAGAATATCAGACTCCAAAGCCTAGGTTTTTCCTACTGTATCCCCCTTTAAATCTTACAGTTCTAAAGGTCCTGTTTGCAAAAACTCATGGGAAAGGTACTGCCTTAAGACTTATCTCAATGTTTATCCAACTTGTCACAGGTTCTGCTGCTTGCAAAGGGTCTAAATTCCCCGTTCACATCCCACCATCATACTACCTGGTTTTCATCTCAGCTCCACTCTTCCCAGCTGTGTGACCTTGAGAAAATTACATGATCTCTCTGGGCTTCACTTTCTTGCCTATTATCAAGTGTAATAATAGTGATTTTCTCCCTATTTAAAAATAATACTATGTTAAAAGTAACATAAAATAAGAACAGGGTGTATCACATACAAAATGCTTAATAACTGTGAGCTGTTAGTCTATCTTTATGATAAAATATGCATGTGAAATGGCTACTGGGCTTATGATATTACAATTTGGACATAGATAACCATAAGATCCAGAAAGGAGAAATGCTCATCTGTTTTGTTTTCTGCCCGAGGTTTGTTTTCACTGCTGTGTTCGTGAAATTATATTCAATGGCTTGAGGCACTTACCATGTGTGAAAGGTCTAGCTGAGAACACAATAAATAAAATTAATTCTTTAGCCTCCAAAAACTCACAAGGTGGAGCAATAGCCATGTTGAATTGAGTAATAAGAGCAACCATACAGTGAAAGCCTGCTGTGTGCCAAGCACCTTGTGTCAATTACCCGCTTCACTGTTTACAACAATCTTACAAATTATATTCACACATTCATCATATTTTCATCTAATACATGTCAGGCACTGTACTAGATGCTGGCAATATACGAATGAATAAGAAAGACCTGTCTCCTGCCCCTTATTGAGCCTACAGTCTACTGCAGAAGGTAGATGTTGCACTAGTTATAGATATTAGTATTGAAGTTCTTTGATAAATTAGGAATAACTTCGCAGGCTCAAAGATATTAAATGACATACAAGTGACATGGCCAGAATGTGACGGCATCTGAATTCAAACTCAGGTCAGCTGAGTTTCAAAGCTTGTACACTCTCCTCCATACCAGTGTTTGTAACCTACCAGACTAACTAGAAGAAAGACCAAATGACAGAAAATAAGATATAAGAGTATAGAGAAACTGCTGTTGAGAACCCTGAGGAGTAAGTGATTAAATATGAGTTCAATAGCCTGAAAAGATTTTAGAGATAATAACTTTTATTTTGGACTTGGAAATAATTCAGATTTTCACAGGCAGGCAAGAAGGGTCTTCCAAGTAGGAGGAATAGTATGTGCAACATAGTGCAGGTCAGAAAGGGGGTGCAGAGTCATGACAACAGCAAGTCCCCTGAGCCTGGAATGTCCCTGTGGGGGAATGGGGAGACAACGCAAAAGCCTGGGACAAAGCTAAAGACACAAGCCAGGGAAACTTGGCAAGGGCCTCAGACGCTGTCATGAAGAATGTGAATTTGATTGTCAAGACAATAGGGAACCTTTGGAGTCTGAGCATGAAAGTGGCAGAAGAAGGTGGAACAAGGCAGTGAGCAATGTCCTCTCCTCCCACCTCCTTACTTTCTGGTGTGAACTGAGGAGAAGCTCTCACCAAACTGCCTCTCCCTAGTTATCCCTGCTCCCACAGGGGAGAACCCACTGGTACTATCCCATGAGTTCTTGTCAGTCTTCCCATCCCTTGCTGAAAGGCACCCACTTAGGAAGTTATTTCTCTTAAGCTCCCATCTATGACATCATATCAGACACCTCTATCTATTCTATGTAGGCAAACATAAGTGAATCTCATTCTTTCTCAATGATGTACACCCACCAAGCCATAAAGTGGAGCACGCATGGCAGCATTCCATCATCAAATGGAAGTGGTACATACATGATGATCAGGTGCAAGCAGGTCCTGAAAGCACAAATAAGTTACGTGGAGAAGTGGCCCAAATGCCCAAGCTTCCCACTCCGACTACACCACTTCCTGTCTCCCATTCTCCACCTATGGCCTCATGGGGAGTTCCCTACAATCCATTGACAGAGGAAGATTAGATTTGGGCCAGGTTTACACATGGTTCTGCACAATAGAGAGGTGCCACCTGAAAGTGGACAGCTGCAGCACTGAAGCCCCTTTCTGGGACATCCCCGAAGTTCCTTAGAGGCTGGAACTGCAAGCAGTGAACCTGACTATTTAGTATGCTTAGAAGGAAATATGGCCAGAAATGCAAGTATACAGCAATTAATGGGCTATAGCAAATGGTTCAGATGAATCATCAGGAAGAAACATGATTGGAAGAAACTTGAAAAATTGGTGACAAGAAGAAAATTCAGGGAAGAGGTATGTGAATAGGCATCTCCAAATGAGCAAAAATATACAGATATTTGTGTCCCATATGAAGGGTGGTGCAGGTCCCTAGGTGTAACTATCTGTGTGCATATATGTGTCTGTGTATGTGAGTGCGTGTATCTGTGTGTGCCATGAAAATGCACCACTCACATCTGCAACAGGGAGCATAACTGATTAATGGTTGTAGCTACTGCTCTTCTACATATATCACTGCATGTGTGCCAAGATCACACTTCCCATAAGCTGCTTCTAGTCATGACTGAACACTGGCCAAGGATACTAGGGCAGGTTTATTCCAGCAAGTTATAGGACTCCCCATGAGACTAGCTGAACCATTTTTGGAAGTACCATAGTCTAAGATCCCTGCTACTATACCCCCCCTCCCCCTCCTCCTCCCCTCACCTTCCTTCCCCTCATCCCCCTTCACTTGGGATGCAAATATCTGTATATTTTTGCTGGGGGTTCAATAATTTAATATGAAGATGATGAGATGACCCATTCTATGGAGACAAGTCAGCCTCTTTCTCCAGCCACCTCGTTATCACTGAATGGGCTCATGAAAAAAGTGTCCATGGTACCAGGGATGGAAGCCAATCATGGGCTCAGCAACACGGATTCCCCACTCACTAAGGCTGACCTGGCTATCTATCACCACTACTGAGCGCCCAATCTGGCAGCAGCAGTGACCAACACTGAGCCCCGAATATGGCATCACTCCCTAGGGTGGTAAGCCAGTTACCTGGCAGCAGGTTGATTACCTTGGGCTGCTTCCCTTAGGAAAGGGACAACATTTTGTTATTACTGGGTACTTAATCTGGATACAGATTTGCCTTTCTTTTGCACAATGCTTTTTGTCAACACTATCCATGGACTACAACACTTATACACCATCATGTATTCCACACAGCTTTACTTCCGAAAAGGAACTCACTTCACAGGTAATGAAGTGTGGCAATGGACCCACGTTCATGGAATTCACTGGTCTTACCCTGTTTCCCACCATCCTGAGGCAACCAGTTTGATAGAATGATACAGTCGTCTTCTGAAGTCACAGTTACACCATCAGCTAGGTGATAATACCTTGCAGTGCTCGGGCAAGGTTCTCCAGGAGGCTGTATATTTTCTGAACCAGTGCCCAATATAAGATGCTGTTTCTCCCATTTTCAAAACTCACAGGTCCAGGAATCAAGGGGTAGAAATGGGAGTGGCACCATTCACTATTACCCCTAGCAAACCACTGCCAAATTTTTTCTTCCTGTGCTGATGGACTTGTGTTCTGAAGGCCTAGAGGATTTAGTTCCAGTGGGAGGAGTGGTTCCACCAGGGGACACAATGATTCCATTAAACTGGAAGTTGAGACTGCCACCTGGACACTTTGGGCTCCTCATACCTCTAAATCGACAGCCAAAGAATGGATTTACTGTGCTGGCTGGGTGATTGCTCCAAACTACAAAGGGGAAGTTGGAGTGCTATTCCACACAGAGATAAGGAAAAGTATATCTGGAATACTGGAGATCGCTCAAGGTGTCTTTTAGGATGATCATACCTTATGATTAAAGTCAATGGAAAACTATAGCAACTGAATGTGGGCAGGACTCAGAGCCCAGACTCTTCAAGAATAAAGGTTTGGGTCACTCCACCAGGAAAAGATTCATAACCAGCTGAGGTGCTTACTGAGGACAGAGGAGATTCAGAATGGGTACCAGAAGAAGGTGGTTATAAATACCAGCTACCATCACATGACCAGTTACAGAAATAAGGACTGTAATTACCATGAATATTTCCTCTTTATTTTCTTAAGAATATGTGCATGTGTCTTTTTTCTCCCCTCTCTTATCCCCTTATCATGTAACATAAGATGAATTGGTTTTATATCATAATATGTAAATATTGTTGAAATTACATCCCAGTATTTAAGTTATAAGATATTACTCAAGGACTTCACCTTCTCTTCGGGAGAAGAGGTTAGTGCATTTTTCAGTCATACACAGGATAGTCGTATCACATTAGGTAGAATTATGACCTTGTCATTGCCTTTATTTAGAGATTAAGTATGGTTTGAGGAGATATATATATATGTCAAGTTGAAAGGGATACACTTGTGATGGTTAATTTTGTCAACTTGATTGACCTATGGGGCACCCAGATTCTTGATTAAACATTATTCTGGCTGTTTCTGTGAGGGTGTTTTTGATCAAGTTGATGTTTAAATTGGTAAACAGGTAAAATAGATTGCTCTCTCTAATGTGGTGGGCCTCATCTAATCAGTTGAGGGCCTGAATAGATCAAAAAGGATGACTCTCCCCCAAGTAAGTGAGAATTCTTCCTGCCTAGATGGTCTTAAAAGTGGGACAATCGTTTTTTCCTGCCTTTGCACTCTAACTGAAACATCAGGGCTTCCTGGGTCCCAAGCCCACCAGCCTCCAGACTAGAACTACACTGTTGGTCAACTCAGAGTAGAACTAAACTGTTGGCTCTGCTGGGTCTCCAGCTTCCCAGCTCACTCTGCAGGTCGAAGGACTTGCCAGCCTCCATGATGGTATAAACCAATTCCTTACAATAAACCTCTTCCTGTGTGCATATACACACACACACACGCCCCCACTGATTTTGTCACTTTGGAGAACATTGACTAATACATCTACTAAATGTAAGTCCCATGACGGTGGGGTTTGTCTTTTTTGCTTACTACTCTACCACCAGCAACTAAAGCAGTGCTTGGTAGGGGATGTGCTCAGATATTTGTTGAGGGAGTAAAAAAAAAAATCAATGAATTTGTTTTAGGAAATGGAGCATACTTTCGGCAGTTTCACTCCACAAAACAAAGATTAAATTAAATGAATAAAAACCTAAACACTGGGACCTTTAGCGGTTCTTTACACCCTTGCCAGCTAACACAATATAGCTTTCTAATTCCTCACCCATCACCTGGGAACTTGAATTAAGTTGCCACTGTTTACATTCATGTTTAAAATACTGGGGTTAAGATAAACAGCTTCCATACTCACTAAGGAATCACTCTTAAAATGACAGAATGAGAAACAAAACACTGCAAACCCAATTTTTATTAAAACCAGAACCCCTCTATATCCCCACATCCCCACATCTGCAGGACTCCCCAGTGCAGTGAAGAGCAAAGTAAGGAATATGAAACAATCCCTGGACAAAACACTACTGGCTGTGGCCACAGAGCTCAGAGAAGACTTTCAAACCTCAATTTCTTCAGAGTAGGCAATTCACCAAGGGAGACAAAATCCGAGATCCCTAGATTGAAATCCAAAGAGTTGAGCATGCTAGCTTGTAACAGAATTCTCCCCAGATCCTGCATAGTACCATGGAGAAGCAGAAGAGAGCGGGATGAATGAGCAGACATATCAGTGGCCATAGTTGCAGGAAGCCATTGGTTGGAGAGGCAGAGTCAGGGAGATCCTGTTAGAAGCAGGCTTGCGGTTGTTGCTTTCTTTGGTTGGAAAGAGGTAATTGCCAAAAAGACTTATCATCTTACAGAACTTTCCCAATAATGAAGGAGAAGTCTGTCTGCCAGAATGCTGCCCTGGTCATTACCAACATTAAACTTCCTTAAAAGGCTGGCCCATGAATAATTCACCTCCTTCCAAGATGAGTAATAATTTTTAAAAATGGATAAGCAAATAAGCACAGAATATATTTAAATTGCTACTTGAAAAGGAAGAAAATGAACAGGAAAACAAATGGTAAATAAAGAACACTCACTAGAAAGAGGTTCTGTAGAGCAGATGAAAATTGGTACCAAACATGCCCCATGAATTTTTAAAAATTTAATGAAATAATTACTTCTTCAATGTAAAATCTCAAAGCAGAGCTACAGGAATTCAAAAAAATACATTGACTGCCAACAGTAGGAGAAGAAATAAGAGGAAAACTAGGAGTGGATGAAAAAATAAAACCATCACAGAAATGAAGACCACATTGACCAAAAGCAGGAATGTATATTTCTGGTAAAACAGGAAGAGATGTGGAGGACAGGACTGACGAACTGAGCAAAGAAAGTGGAAATAAGGAAACACGGGTTAAAAAGTAGAGGGAAAAATAATGCATAGATAAGATAGAAATAAGATAGGCAACAAACATGTAAATGGTATCCCTGAAGCAGGACACTACAAAACTGAAACAGAAAAGGAAAACAAACTTTTGAGATATAATTTAAGAAAACTGTTCAGAAATAAAAGGCAACTTGAATCTACAGATTGAAAGCATATGCTATGGACCAAGAAAAATGATATGAGCAATCAATACTGAGTCACATGCTAGTGAAGTTATTGATCCTCCAAAGGAAGAAAGAATCCTTAGGGGACCTGGAGGATTCATCAGCTCTGAGCACCGAGCAGTGCAAGAACAGGATGTACAGCCACCTGAAAACCCCAGGGAAAGAGGGTGGTAGCCCAAGAATTGTGTACCTGGCCAAACAAGAATCCAACTATTAAAGGAAATAAATGTGCAAGAACTCAGTAAATATAATACCCATAAGCCCTTCTTATAGAAACATCTGGAGGGCAAATCTCAGCCTAGCCCAAAGTAAATGGAATGACCATCAGCCGAAAACTCATGAGCAGCAAACCCTCTTATCAAGAGCATTAAACTGTGACAACATTGATAATTTTGATAAAGAAAAAAAAAACCATGTATTGGTATATGTATTTTTTTTTCCTCATAAACAGTAAACATTTATTTCTCACAGTTGTGGAGGCCAGGGTCTATGTATTTTCTAACTGTACATATATATATGTCTGTCTAATTCTACATTACATAAAAAGCAGCTACAACAGTTGGGTAATGGTGAGAAAGAGTGGACTTAGAAATACTGTAAGTTCCCAGTTTTTCTCATCTTTATATAAGGAGAAAACCATGTAATTTTTAAAGCTGATAAATCAAGTAATACATGTAAAAGCATATATAAATGTACAAATGCAATAAACACCAGGAAAATAATATAATTTATATTTATAATCTAATATAAATATATTAAAATAAATATATAATTTTGATAACTTATAATAGAAATTATGTTATGTTATAATAAATTATATAACATACACAAAACATAATTTTATAATTATGTATTATAAATTATATAAATTATATATAAACATCATTTATATATTATATGTAAATTATGTCATTTATATATATAATTATATATAATTATATATAAATTTTATAATAGATAATATATAACTACATATATAGTATTTATGATATAATTTATATGTATTATTGTATATTATAAATTATGATTAATTTATATAGAATTCTATTCTATATAGTAGATATATAATATATCTACTATATAGAATTCTATATAAATCTATAGTAGATATATAATATATATCTACTATATATATAGATAGAATTCTATTCTATATAAATTGTACTATTAATTATACCAATATTTATATAAAATTCTAATATATAATGTAACTATGGCTGGGCTTAGATGTGGTCAGCTGTTTCTGTTAGAAGGGTTTATAGTTATTCTATTTCTTGAGTTCTTGCATGTTTATTTCCTTTAATACTTGATTTATTGTTTGGCCAGTTACATAATATAAAACCAGATGGAGAGGAGGTGGCAGAGTATAGATGTATACTAGTCTTGTCATTGTTTTAATTATTTATTTAAAAATGTATCATTTTTTCAAACAATAAAATAATCCATCTTGAAAAATAGAGAGGAGAAGGAATCTACTCCTGAGGTTTCGGCACCAGCTTTTCACTCTGTGCCTGAGCCAGCTCTCTTGTGCTGAGGTCACCAGCAGCAATCCAGGTTTCTACTGGTGGATCCGTGGCAGCATACTCACTAACACAGGAAGCGGCTTTAACGTATTGCACAGTCACACACAAAGCTCCACTGTATTCGTTCAGACAGTAAACTACATGAACCACATTATGTCACTCAGTCCTCACTACAACCCTGTGAAACAGGTACTGTTTTATGTCCCATTGCTCAGAAAAGGAAGGCTGAAAGACTCCTGGGCCCACAGCTAGAGAACTGCAAAGGTAGGACTTGAACTTGGGTCTCACTAGCTCTAAAGTGTATGCTCTCAAACTGAAGGAGACCTCACTTTAAAACTTGATTGAGTTTTTTATGATGTACAAAGAATATTTGCATATTACTGACATCAAATTACAAAAAGATCATTATTAACCTGGTTAGCTTCTCAGACTGGAATGTCCCTTCCCCTTAGGCTTTGTCAATTTAAATGCTTCTCATTTAAGGTGTGACTCACACATCACATCCTCCACCTGCCCTCCTACCCCAGGAATTGCTGATGTTGGTGTCCTTTGAGCTGCCACAGCTCAGCACCCACAAGTAACGGGGCTGTCATTGGGTCATCTAACATAATTTAGGCACAAGGCTCTGTGCCTTGTCCAAATAAATGGTAACTGACATTTTAGAAATGATACATTTCAACTTTAGCTTTACAAATTGAGACTTTTGTCTTTTTGGACCACTTTATCTTAATGTAGGTTTTGAGTTTCTTGAGGCAAAAGTCAGGGCACTCCACTCCTCTCCTACCACATGAAGAGCACACAGCTCGTATTACGAGCAGTCACCAAAACTAAAAACACAGGCTGGGCACGGCGGCTCACGCGTGTAATCCCAGCACTTTGGGTGGCTGAGCTGGTGGATCACTTGAGACCAGGAGTTCAAGACCAGCCTGCCCGACATGGCGAAACCCTGTCCCTACTAACAATACAAAAATTAACCTGGCATGGTGTCACGTACCTGTAATCCCAGCTACTCAGGAGGCTGAGGCAGAATTGCTTGAACTGGGAGGTGGAGGTTGCAGTGAGCCGAGATCATGCCACTGCACTCCAGCCTGGGTGAAAGAGTGAGACTCTGTCTCAAAAAATAAATAAATCAATATACAAAATAAAATCAGGCCCACTGCAGTGACTCGTGCCTGTAATTCCAGCCCTTTGAGAGGCGGAGGTGGAGGCGGGCAAATCACAAGGTAAGGAGCTCAAGGCCAGTCTGCCCAACATAGTAAAACCCTGCCTCTACTAAAAATACAAAAAATTAGCCGGGTGTGGTGGTGTGCGCCTGTCATCCCAGCTACTCTGGAGGCTGAAGCAAGAGCATTGCTTGAACCTCGGAGGCAGACATTGCAGTGAGCAGAGAGAGCGCCATTGCACTCCAGCCCGAGCAGCAGTGCAATGTGAGACTCCGTCTCAAAATAAATAAATTAAAAAATAATAAATAAAAACATAACTGTGACCTTAAACTTATTTCTAGGGGGTAGGGGGAAGAGAATGATGAAAAACAAACCACAGAAAAAGACAGTGATTCGGAAAGTTGCAGAAACAAATGCAAATCCTGTGCAGTCTCCACAGGTTTATGATCACGTTGAGGCTGTTAAAAATCCAGAGTCAACTTTCAGTTGTCCAGTGTGTGGGAGGCTCCAATCTGTGACTTCTCCTGTTCTTTCAGCAGGGGGTGGGCACGAGGGTCAAAAACCCCAGCGTGACTCTCTTTTCTACAGTTAATCACCTACTAACCAGACGAAAAGGGGGCTCCTGACTCTTTGACATTCTCTTTTGATTTTTGCTACCATGAAGGTTTTAGCGGGAGAGCTACAAGAAGGTTTAGGAAATGCCTTTTAAATTTCCTTTACCCATCTGTATAATCTTCATCTTTATTTATTTAATCCCCATTGCCTATGCATTAGCACCTCAAAAGCTTATTATTTAGATCAAAGCACACTTAGGAAGGAGCTAGTCTATCTTGAATTTCATCCAAAAAAAAAAAAAAAAAAGGCTACAGTAAAGGTAATTTCACCTTCCCTTTAAATGGCATATTTCACCCATATCCCAAAAGATTTGTTTGTTGTTTTTCTTTCAATTAAAGAGCACGGTGCCCTTCTAGAATCCATGAGTTATTCTTTCATGAATGTCTCAGTTTTCCACTGGCTAGATTCTGGATAGAATGCAAAAAAAAAAAAAACAAAACAAAACACATCTTTATCAACTCAGGAATATTCATGGAGAAAACCTCAACCTCATTTAATCTCATCCTTTTCCACAAAATGAATTGGGATGGCCTTTGGGAAAAATCTAAGAAGCGGAAAGGAAACCTCAAATGCATGCAGGGTGTGCGATATAAACAAAGTTCGATGCGTTGGTATTTTCCTATCGCTGCTGTGGGTCCTGCAGCTGGAAGGGAAGGCCTCAAGGAGGAATGTCCTCTTGAAGCTTCTCACCCATTCACCTGGAGGAGCCTTGCCTGGATTTGGATTCTGTGGGTTTCTCATCTGCTTCTCTTTATCCCATAGCTTTGAATATCCCTAAAGCGGTTACCCCAAGCTTGGAATGATGGACTCCATGAGCAGAAAGAGCCCTTATTGCAGACAATTTCACGATCTGTTCTCTATTCTCTGCTGCTGTTAATTACCCAGGAGGCCATGGGTTTGTCCTGTGCTGCGCAGGTGCCACATGGGACATCGTCCCGGCCGTCACTGCTCAGGCACAGTGCTGGGCCTAAAAGCAGAAGAGAAAACACCAAGTGATGGTCAAGATCATTCATCAGAGGAGGCAGCTCGAGAGTCTTAGGAAGAAGACAGACACCTCGTGGTTATAAAGCAGTTCATCCCGGACAGGACTCAGGAGTGGCTGGGTCACAGGGTAGAGGCCTGATTAAATACTATCAAATCAAACACCCCAAAGAATGGCCAAACAATAGCCTTTCTGAGGCATTTTTATGCCAGCCTCTTTCTCTTCGTTAGATCTCTGTCGATGTTGGAGGGGCCGAGATGACCTGAAACAGAACAAATTTAAAGCAAAAGTAGCCATTTACAAAAAATGGCTTCTTACTTTGGGACAGCCGAAACTGTCTGAAAACATGAGTAATGTGTCTGATAGCAACCAGCATAAAACAAATGTTGCAAGACCTGCTTCCTTATGTGGTACATTGTACTTTTATGCATGTACTCTGTGTGAACAAGAGGGTTAAAAGTTAAACAGTCGCCTAGGGCTACAGGCAAACACGCTGCACAGGTAGGAAATGGGCTTCTCGACTTCCAAACTATTACTATATGTCTTTAGCGGGAAGTAACAGGCACCAGTGTGCAAAAATGTCTTTCCTGAAGGTGCTGGCTATTATGAAATCGGGCTGTTTTAATGTCTGAAATAGCCATCTGACCTTTAATCCAAAGTCATAAATTTATCATTGTCTGAAATTGGTGGACTATCATTCTTAGGAAGGCCAGTTTTTAGGATTTAGCATTTACAGAACACTTAGTCTCTAGAGTATGAAAAGAGACGTGAAATTCACCAGGGTACCCTGGAAAACGGCTGAATAAAAAGGAATTAGCTATTTTGAAGCCAGGACATGGTTCCATTGCTGAATGAACTAACAAAGGCAAGAGAGAAACAATGCCTGGTGAGCTCAAGTTAGGCTCTGTTTCATAAAATGATAAATACCTAGAAGTCATGTTTATGTATAATGAATTACAGTCCTTCCACATTTACCTTAGTAACATTTTACAGGGGTTGTATTTTACTCCCAACTACCAATTATGTCATCATTCTGGCATTTACCTGGACATAATGATACACAGCCAACCCATTCTTGTAACATAATTCATTGCTTAAAAGTGTTTGTAAAGTCACATGGCATTCTACACACACATAATGACTCGGATATTGCTATTAAATTTTACAGATTAAAGTTTAGTAAACCTCAAAAATCTGATGTTGGTTTCTGTGTATCTTATTAATCCTAAAGGAAAAGATGTTCAGCTATTTAAATGTCAGTAAATGTGTAACCCTGTAAAAAAGCAGACATTGTATATTCCACGATACAATACCTCACCTACCATTTTAATGGAAGATAGAGACTTGCTTTTTTAACTGTTAAAGGCAGGTCATTTAGACTTTCACTGCTACCCCTGTATTATGTCATCTATTAAAATATGAAAATACACTAAAAAAGCATGCCCATACACAGCTTCACACCTCATACTCTCATACCCCAGGTTCCTTTCCTTGACTCATTAAACTGAGTAAAGAAATCACAACTGTACCATTGATTTGCATTCATTCATTTTAATTTAGATTTGAGAAAAAAACAAGAATTCAGATCCTTTTATAAGCTTGTGAGGTCACCAAATTTAAATTAAGCCTCTGCCTATAAAGCACATTAATAAAAGTACTATACAGAGGGAAATTTAATATGAATGGTTAAAATGCATGGAATTCAGATTTTACTGTCAAACAGCTCAATTAAACAAATTGAATTTTTAAGCAACAAAAGGGAATTGAATCAAATTAGGAATGGAGTGTGATGTGAAATGCGGACCTTTATGAGGAGCGCCAGCCCCTCCAGCATGGAGCCTTCTTTATTTGTTGCCTCGGCAGTTAGAGGAGGCTGGCAGAACCGCATCACAACAGGATAAAAATGTTCACCGTTGAAACACAGTTTTTGGCTCCCAATAAATCATCTGTCACTTCATCACAGCCCAGTAGATAATGAGCAATAAAGTTTTCACACTCAGGGAATGAGGACACAGACACAAGAAATACGGCTGAAGCTGTAAGTCTGGCTCTGCTGTGAGTGGAAAGTGCTTTGTATAAGAAATGACCCTAAGGTTTCCTCTAAAGAAGAACACAGCATCTGTACAATAAACAATTTGCCGCATTAAAAATTAAATCGCATTTATTAGGAACTTTAATGACAACAGTATGTTGAGGTTGATATATTAAATAAAGCACGATGTTGATCCAGAAATAGCTCTGTGCTCAAAACCAGCAATACAGGGTGGTCTATACAATCAGTCACTCTGATTTTTACTGGCATTATTTTAAATGTTTATGTGCATACACTGTTCCCCACTGGTATTTAAATACGGCTAACATATCTGTAATTCCAAAATAATTTTTATTTGGATGGGTTTTTATATGCCCCCACCCCCATAAAATTCAATTGAAAAGAAAAAAAGTCTGAGCTATTGATTCCAAAATCATATGCTGGTGTATTTCACAAATGCAATCCATTTGCAGATGTTCTACAAAGGTTTCACCACAATTACCTTGAATTGTTTCTGACTTTTATTCACCCATCTCTGCAACCTGCATGTAGGTGGTCCACTCCATAACCAGAAACAATGAAACAGGAAATGAACCACAGAATATGGGAAAGAGCAACAGAAAGAAAGAAGAGAGAAGGGAGGGAGAAAGGAAAGGAAGGGAGGGAGAGAGGGAAGGAAGGGAGGGTGAGAAGTAAGGGAGGAAGACAGAGAGGGAAGGGAGGAAGGCAGAGAGGGAGGGAGGAAGGGAGGGAGGGAGGGAGGGAGGGAGGGAGGGAGGAAGGAAGGAAAGACGAAAGGAAGGAAGGAAGGAAGGAAGGAAGGAAGGAAGGAAGGAAGGAAGGACGGGCGGGAAGAAGGAAGAGAGGGAGGGAAGGAGGGAGGGAGGGAG